>CM053265.1:19648463-19910329 GCA_028583415.1 Protea cynaroides
GGAGTGCTGGGTACTCACCAGCCTACCCAGTAGCTCTGATGCCCCCACACGACGTCCCAAATCAAAATGGTAATTGGGCAGAAAGTCTGGCCAGTTACGCTCCAACGAACACTGTCGACCCTTCCCCCTCATCACTCCATCCTACCAGTACCTGACCTCCTACTAACCAAGGTTACATACATGGAATCTATCACTAATCGGTCCTATATGACATCATATGTACCCTTCCAATACCCTAGTAAGATTTCTAGACCATCCGTTTTGTGCCCCCCCCCCCCAAAGATGTTGTCCTCCTCTACGATATGGAACAATAAATGGCAATTAAGTTGCTTAGCAGGTTGGATCCAACAGTCTCAGACCCCTTCACCACAGCCTACCAAGTGTCACATATCACAATCACAATCACAATCAATCATGTTGTTGATGCAATGCAAGCAAAAGTGGCAGATATTAGATGACATGTTATTTTTAACGTAAATACTAGCAAGCAACACCAAAAAATAGCATATATATAAAACACACCAAAATTAGGTCAGGGTTTTGTTCCTCACCTGGTATAGTTCCATTGTAGTTAACCACGCTAGGAAACATGTGTTCACAAGGTGTTCTTATGCCTATACAAGGTGTAGGATCATTAGTTAAAAGTCCTACTTGATTCACCTTGAGTTACCTAAGTTTGAGCTTTACCAGACGATATATCGATCGGTATACTATCGACTGGCCTATGGTCCAGTAGAATTTCTAGACCTTCTACCATTTGTTGGTCTTTATCACGGTCGGTGCAGAGTATTTATCGTGACATCGTTCGGCTAACTCCCCGAGACCCTTCTGGGATTTGTCAGTCGATATAATTGTCCTTATTGTACAGTCTGTTGTATCGACCGCCTTATCCTAATGGCTTCTTTTCTATTTAATAAGTTAGGGTTTCTTTTTTTGATCCCACCCTTCCCTTGCTAGGCTAATGTAATCCGCTGATAGAGTGACTTCTAGGCTTATGTACCCTCCTAGCAAGTATGAATCAATTACCTAAACTAAAACAGTGGTTAGGAAGAGTTGTTCTCCCTTCCAACGGTCTACATTAATCTCACCATTGATAAAAGAGTGCGCATTTATCACCTAATATCTATATCTTTCAACAGATTACTCAAGTTTACATTAAAGTCTACAGAGATTAGAGTTTTACTGATAGTAGCTTGATTACTGCATTTCGATGGTTTACTTTGTCGGTGATTTCTCTCACACGAGGGTTGCAGAGCTTGCCTTCTCCCTTTCGTTCTCCTTCCTTTCTCCTTCCTTTCTTTTGAGAACGCGTCAGAATCTCTGAGATTGATACGTATTCAGAGGAGAGTAAAAAGTAGTGTTTTTATTCATTTCAGGTCTCCTAGTTGAATCAAACTCTTAATTTGAATTAAGACTCCTGGAAGTTGCCAAGTGGCAATAGTTTGATTCTAGGTAGAGTTTCCTTCCCTCTTCCAACTCCAAAGTAGTTAGAATGGTGTGGGTCCCTCCTAGGTTCATCCATAGGTCATTGGAATATTTTAAAGAGTCTCGTAAAATGAAGCTACTTGTTGATTCAAAGAATATGTCAGCTCAGGCCTTACCGGTCGATGCTGGCGGATCATACTGGCTCGGGTTTCTTGACCAGCTAGTATTGACCATCACTAGTTTAAAGGTCAAGTTGGTCTCATTTTGTCCCCCTTCTCCTAGTGGTCCACTAATGGTGCAACCTAGTTCTTATTAGGGACTTGCACATCTAGTTGGTCTACGGTGGAAAACCCTCTAAGCACTATAGAAATCCGGTTAGACCAGGGTTTTTGGGTGCAGGTTTTACAATGAATGTGAAAAGTCTAACAGTTTACAATAACAAAGACTTTGCATTGCATTGGTATTCTGGTTTTATGTATTTATGAAATTCACTCAACATCAAAGCTTTTCTCGTGTAGAAATAAAGGATTGTCAACGGTTGAACCACGACCATCACCAATGTAAGCTTCCAAGCCACGATTAAGCCCATCACCATGGCAATTGTGACAACTGATGTGGTCTGCACCAGCAAGGACACCTTATCTACTACTAGTGACTTTACCATGGATGCCTTGCTCAGCCTTGAGCAAAGGGCTCCATTTGAGTTTTGCTCTTCGTCGAACCATGCAGCTTCAAATGTAAATATCTTCTCTAGCATTCTCAATCGGTTCCTCTTGGTTAGGTTCTCACCCATGTAAGTGAAATTATAGTGTTGAGGAAGAGGTTGACGATGATGGAGATGAGTGACAAGGAGGAAAAGATGAGGGTGTAGGTGCAGATGTGGGCCCACATTTGATATCTGTTCTAAAGGAAGAAAGCCGAGATCATGCCTCAATGGTTAAGGCATAAACGGTTGAATTGAGTCAAAGACCCTTGCGGAGAGGCTACCCATGACATCATACAGGGGAGTTGAGGAGCAGAAGTCAAGAGAATGATGGAGGGCTAGTGGCAACGGGCTTGAGGATTTGGTCCTTGATCTCAAGGGCAGTCAATGGGGAAGTGAACGAAGAACGGCTTGATCGGCAGGAGTTGTTGGTCGCTAGAGGTACTCGCTGGAAATTGTTCGCTGGAGGTGATGTTTATCGGATCAAATCAAGTTGGAGATATGTTCATTGGAAGCAATGGTTTAGGAAAGAAAAACTTAAAATATAAGGGTTTGGGAAAAGAGATTTGAAATATAAGAGAAGTCAAACTTGTCATTTCAACCCTTATTTACCTTACACCGTCAAGGGTAAAGTTGTCTTTTTCATTTTATGGTTGACACCATTAGAAAAAAGGGAGCAGCTGTAGTTGTCAAAAACTTCTGGGACGAGGTTGGAATTAAACCATAGTCTAGGAAGTAAGAGTAATTTTTTCCTTTTACTGAATCTTATTTACAACCAACCCCCATGAGAATCTCACGTGTCTTCTTACCTTTTGACCAGGGAGAATGGTTTAAACAACCGGTGCCGGAATCAATCCTTGAAAAAAAAAATCAGTGGAATCAATACTTGAAAAATAAATCAGTCCTTATAACCCTTACTATGAGGAGTGAAATAGTTTGATTGATAATGATTTTTTATGCTTTGAATGAGGATGTCTTTGGTATCATTTTTTTCTCTTATATATTTTTATTTTTGCAAGTGTTTGGTATCATTTTAGGTACTGTTTCTGAAAAAATAAAAATAAAAACAGCCTAAAAGGCATCTTTTTGATTTTTGGCCAAAATAATATTTTTACTTGTTTTTGTGCAAATGTTTAATGAATATGTGTTTTAATGATTCGAAACACAGGGTAACATGATAATTTTATATTCTTTTACATATCAAGCGCAAACACCATGAATTTTGGTATGAATAAGACCTCCATAATTGTCCAATCATCATCAAAGGCGTCCGAGGAGCAAGAATATTGCAGGGTCACCAGCATTGTTCTTCTAGAACACGATTTCATGACGACATGCTTTTCTGGTCGCTCTGCAGTCGTTGGCGTCATGCAATTGTTCAGCTCGGAGGCTAAGGGGATAAGGAGATAAAGAGTTGGGACGATGGAATGTGCTTTCCGGGGACTTATCGGCCTGTCTTCTTTTCCCATTCGTCGCATTTGAATTTGAGCTTTGTTTTTTTTTTTTTTTGGTCCTTTTGAATTGCATTTATGAGTTGCTCTATGCAGCGGTACTAAACAGTAATTTTGCATTTATTGTTTCTTGAGGTTTTTTTTTTTTTTTTTTTTTTTTTTTAAGGTAAGTTACTGTTTCTTGAGTTAGTTATGGAGTTTTTTTTTGGGAAAAGATTTTAGGGTAAATTTCTCTCACTTCTCTTTCAGAAATCTTAAATGGCTACCACCCTCAATTTGAATAAAAATGTCTCCTACCTCTTTTGCTTTTGAAAATAATCTTCCCCATTCAATTTGGTGATGATATTTTTCATCACCAATATTTTTTAGACTATTATACCCTCATATTGATTTTAAAGAAATTTTATCAAATTTAATTTAAAATATATATTAAAAATTTAAAAAAAAAAACGTGAGATACTAAATAGGTCTTGAAAAAAAAAACAAATAGATTTAAGGTAATCGAATTTAATTTCTAAAATCACAAAAGGAGATTTACCAAAACTCTCTGGCGAGTTGAAAATGAGCTGGTCTCCGGTGAGTTAAAGAAGAGAGCAGTGGTAGAACAATAAGGAAGAAAGTAAAAAAAATATATATATATATTTGAAATGCAAGAGAGTGAGTCCGTTGTGAGAGTTTTAGTAAATCTCTTTTGGGATTTTCTTAATTAATTTGATTACCCAAAATTTATTTAGTATCTTTTTTTTTTTTTTTGGGCAAGATCTATTTAGTATCTCACATTTTCTTTTTTTAATTTTTTAATATATATTTTTAAATTAAATTTGATTAAAATCTTTTGATAAAATCTCTTTTAAGTCAAACTAAGGGTATAATAGTCCAAAAAATATTAATGATGGTGAATGTCATCACCAAATTGAATGAGAGACATTATTTTCAAAAGTAAGGGAGGTGAGAGATATCATGAGTAAGTTAAGGGGTAGTAGCTATTTAGAATTCCTGAAGAAGAGATAGGAGAAATTTAGCCAAGACTTTATTAAAAATAAGGAAAGAACCAAACTAGCTGCGGATTGTCGTTGTAGTTGAATTGCAAAAGTGCGTTCTACATGAGTGGAACTTAAAAATCCTTTCTGTAGTGCTGGTAATGCTGTGGTATTTCCACTCCCAGTAAGTATTAGAAAGGTTAGGCCTTAGTTTAGATTAGGTCCCCTTCAGGGTGTTGTCCTTTGTTCCTAATTGTGGTTATGGAACTTGCTCAATGGTTAGTTTTGGAAAGGTTGCTTTGAACATGAATGAAGAATAGAGCTCTAGTGTTCGAAAGAGGAGAGGTGCATCGCACAGTTGGTGAAGTGGGCATTTGACCCATCAACAATTGCAAGCAAGCCGCTGCGTTTTGCCATAAATGGTTATCAGATCTATATATTTCATGAACCCAATCTAGCCGGAATCCGAATCTGAATGTGTTATCGATTTCCTTTTCTGGCAGATCTTCTTCTGATTCTTTACTGTTGTAGGTAGTACCGATGGGGGCTGCATGAGGAAGACGAGGAGGAGTTGAGAGAGAAGAAGAGTACAAAAAAATCTACACGAGCATACCAAACAATTTATTATTTAATAATCTATTTTGCATAATACTATCAAACAATATTTTCTTTTTTTATTAAAAATGATTTTTGATAAATAGGTAAAAAAAATGGGGGAGGGGATGAGCAGTAAGTGGCTGGAGAGTTCGTAGGAAGTCGTGGGGAGAGAGAGAGAGAGAGAGAGAAAAGAATGGGGGAGGGGAGAAGGGGAAAAGGAGTGGAAGGTGATCTAATGTAAGGATTTGGATTTGGTAGAGTTACTTTTGACTGAAATTCTTATTATAATCCTCAATAAGTTAAGGGTGTTAAACGGTGCGATTCGGTTTCGATTCGGTATGTAATGGGTAAAATCAAAACTGAACCAGTTATCAGGCGATTAATCGATTTTAGTTTTTCAGTTTTTAAACGGGTTCGTTGCTGGAGGGAGAAGAAGAGAGTTAAAAACAAAGTAGAAGGAAAGCCAAGGAAATCATTACAATAATTTTAATCATATATGAAAGTGGCCTACGATTTAAGTTTTTCAGTTTTTAAACGGGTTCGTTGCTGGAGGGAGAGGAAGAGAGTTAAGAACAAAGTAGAAGGAAAGCCAAGGAAATCATTACAATAATTTTAATCATATATGAAAGTGGTCTTAGGATTTAAAAGTATGTCATGTAGAAAGCATTAAAATAAAATTTATTTCTACAAAAATATGTAGTACTAAGGAATTAAAGTAAAGATTTAATCGATTTTAATGGCTCCAAATAATCACTTTAAAAGGTTTTATTTTTGGGGCACTCTTACTCAATATATTGAGCAACATGAATGGAAAACATTGCAAAATCCTTATAGAGCTATGGAATATTATATGAAATAATTAGAAACATAAAAATTTCTCTTTTAGATTCTTCCTCTCTCTCTCTCTCCCCCCGATTCTTTTTGAAGCTTCGGTTGGACATTTACATGTGTTCATCATGCAAGTTATATATGGATCAACCGGATCGAGTGATTAGAAACAGTCTGGATGGTAGAATCATCTCTAAATCACCTGATCCATTATATGAATAGCTATGAATCAGGATCGAGGACGGCCGATTGCGATTCAAAATGGAAGATTCCATCAATTTGATTCTAATTCCTTAAACCATGTTGGGAAGGGACTAGGGAGAGGAGAAAATGATCGGCACCGCATCTTGCATGAGCAACAACTGAAATTACCTCAATTCAATGGTATTCCAATTAAATGGGTCAACTACATAGATCCTTTTTTCTCCAATCACTTCTATTAAAAGCCATATTTCTTAATAGTCCTAAACTATGTATGTCTTTTCTCACCACTTCTGTTAGACTCATTTTAAACATACCCCCAACTCTTTTAGTTCCTTCAATTTGAATCAATCACCTCTCCATAATATAGCATTCTAAGGTCTTCATTGCAGATGTTTATGCCACCTCAAATGGTTTTCTCATGATTTATCATATTTCGGAGTCACTTCTAAATTAGCTATAAATTGTTCATTCCTTGTTTTATCTTTTTTCAAGTTTTACTACTTATCCATTAATTTTAACTACACTAAGTTTGTTTATATTTATTTCTTCACTACTTAAAATCCAGTCCTATACCTCATTGTTGCTCGCATAATTGTTTTATAAGTTTTTCTTTTGATTCATCGATCACATATTACTTTGGATGCACCCCTCAACCTATCCACCCATTCAAATTTTTTGAGCAACATCCTCCTCTCTCTCTCTCTCTCTCTCTCTCTCTCTCTCTCTCTCTCTCTCTATATATATATATATATATATATATATAATCGAACCATTGCAGAGGTGATCATCTCTGGATCTTCTAACCAATTAAAAGGATTGTGGGACTATGCTGTCTCACCACTCCAAAAATTAGCAATCCTTGAATCACTCAACTTGACCAAAATGCTTATCCTCTACTCTCTCTCTCTCTCTCTCTCTCTCTCTCTCTCTCTCTCTTCTATATATATATATATATATATATATATATATATATATATATATATATATATATATATATATATATATATATATATATATATATATATATATATATTTAAACCTAAAATTTTCACTTTGAAGTATTTCTCTATCGTAAATTTTTACTATCCTACTTTTAGTCCTTCGGTTACAAAAGTTATACATCATATTTCATTTTTTGTCTACTTATCCTAAAGTTTTTTATTCAAATATTGATCTTCATAATTCCAACTTCACATTTAGCACTATCTTTGTTTTATCCACTACAATAATATCATCAACAAAAAAATATACACAGAAGATCTGATCTTAAATGTCTTTAGTCTTTTCTTATATATTAGCAAATACAAATAAAGGCTTAAATTTTTTTTTTTTTCTTTTGGGCTATGTATTAAAGCCTTAAGTTGATCTTGATATAGTCAACCAGTACTTGAGCATTCATTAACTCTTCAATGCACAATCCTTGCATTAGCCACTATACCATTATATATACATACATTTAATTATCTATATTTAGTCAAAACACTTTTCATCTCAACACTTGCCAAATTTACTCTCTAGGGATTTTATTATTGATTTTTTTTTTCTAAGCCAATAAGGCTATATTGAAATTCTTTTTACATTCTCTAAATTTTTTCATGATAAATCTAACTCCTAAGCAAAAACGTTAGCGTTCGTGGTTGATCTTTTTACCATAAAACCAAATTGCTATCTAAAATAATAATTTCTTATCTTAAATGGGTTTCAATTACTCTCTCCATAATTTCACAGTATGCCTCATAAGTTTTATTCCTCTATAGTCATTACAGCTTTGAATATCATCTTTATTTTTTATAAATTAAAACCACTATGTTTCTCCTACATTCATCTACCATTTTTCTTGTGCACCTATACTTATTAAATTTTTTAGCCAAATTATTCTACTAATTTCCTAAGCTCTTTTACACCTTCATTGGAGACACCATTCAGACCTACTATTTTACTTAGGCTGTGTTTTGTATCATTTTTGTTTTTGATTTTTGTTCAAATTTATAGTTTTGAAGGGGTTTGGCATAATTTATGAGTGCTATTTATGAAAAATAAAAATAAAAACAAGTCAAAATTCAAAAAGAGGTTTCAACCTCTTTTTTATTTTTGGTCAAAAATTATTATTGTTGTGTTTTACGCAAAACACTTAAAACATGTGTTAAAATAAATGGTTAAAAAAGTAATTTAGTTTCCTTTTATAAAACCACCCCAAATCAAACCCTCAAGCACTCTTCTCGTTGACGAACGGAAGTAAAGCACAGAGACGCATACCTGCAACTTCGTCCTAGAGACGGCTCTGACGGCGACGACGACGACGACGACAATCATTCCAACGGAGGCGACGTCGTTTCTCCAAAGACGATTCCTGGTTTGATTTCTTTCCATAATCCCTATGTATTTGATGTGATTTCTTTTAGGGTTTCATTCTTCTTCTCAACTCCTCCTCTTTCATCATGACCTCTTGTCTCCATTGAAACAGTGGTCGCTATCTCCCTTGTTTTCGTTTTTATTATATAATTTTTCCTTCTTAATGTTTTATCTCCCCTCTCCTATTTTTTCTTTCCCAATTGAGATTGGATCACTTGACAGAGGAAGAGGAATAGACACTCCATGACAGAGGAAGAGGAAGACTTTCAAAATCATTTTTAGACATAGTATGCTAAATCTGTTTTTCATTCTACCATATATTTTTATTATAGCTACCAAACAACATTTTATTTTTGAACAAAAATCATTTTGAAAATGATTTTTGTTAAATAGATAAAAAACAAAAACAAAAATGATACCAAACATAGCCTTATTTTCATTTTCTTTAAAGCTTTTTTATTTTAGACACCATAATTTTCTAATATACTTATATCTAATATTTGTGTTCTCTTTGATAGTTATAACTTTCTAAAGCCCAATTAGTTGTATTGTTTTCACTATAGAAATAGTATTTTAGCTCTCTTTAATGGGCAGAGGATGTACATGGTGGCTGGATATATTGGAATATTACATACTAGCGATTATTGACCGTGAGATAAGAGAAGTATTCTAGCCACTCTTTCTTCTTTGCCATAGGATTGCTCTCTCCACTGCCTTTTCACTTTGTGCGACCACCGCACCACCACTGCCACATCTCTCCACCGCCTCTTCCCATCGCACCATCTCCACATCTCTTTCCTCTCCACCAGCCTCACCCCTTGCTGTCGCGACCTCAGATGTCGGCGCCTTTACTGCCTTCACTGTGACAGCCTGCCCCCGGGGGAGGGATGCCGGCCCCCAAGGCGTGCACTGAAGTTGGCGCGCATGGTCTTAGCGTCTCGTTTTACCTTTAGTGCTATCCCCTTTGTCAATATCAGGGACCATTAGTCGATTTGCATTCCAAACTAGAATAGGGAGTCGTCATTTGAAGTTAACGTGGTCTCAAGTCCTTCGTATACATGGGAATGTGTGTGTAAAATGAGGAGTCGTCACCTAGCAATTGGGCTCCAAGACCCTTGAAACTTAGGTATGATTGAGATCAGGTTGAATACCCAATCTGCCTACATATCTCGAGTGACTAGTTCAAGAATCAGGTCAAACATAGTTAATGCTCAGATAGATATATGGTTTAAATAGAGGTATGAGTAGGAGTCACGTTATAGACAGGGGAATGTGTTATTTTTCAATCCATCCAACATAAGTTGGTCAATCTACTAGACGTTACGTAAAAGGAAAATAGTGTTCTTCAAACACAACCTAACTACATGTTGCTATGTTGACAATCATGTTTTGAATGATAATGTTGCCTCTAAATCACAAAATGACAAATAAAGCATGAATATGATACCATAAACTAAGGCAAAGTAACGGCATCAAGGAAGTATTTCAACTTTCCCTGAACCAACCTAGGTGGTGCATGAATATGCTAGAAACTCTTGGATTTGGAGAAAGATGATCAAGCATAGGCACCTTATCCAACCCAGTGTTTCTTATTCTATTGGTGACGGGAGAAATACCAAGCTTTGGCTTGACCCATGGCACCCTGATAGTATACTCCTTCATATGTGGCCCAACTTAGGGATGGATCTTAGTAGGAAGAATGATTTCGTTTAGCTGTTGTTATCTCAGGGCTATTGGGATATTGCTATATTTAACCAGCTGAACCTTCAGAACCAGTGGAATAACATTCACCAAATGGGTAAACAACAATGGAGTTTGGAAGATTGGATTAAATGGCAAGGTAAATCCACCTCAAATTGCAATACTAAGTCGATATGGGACCTCATTAGATCCCATGGTCAAGAAGTTGGATGGGCAAAAACAATTTGGTTTGAGGGAAATATCCGAAGACAGACTCTCATTGCTTGGAGATGTCTTATGAACTCTTGCAATTGCATACCAGCTAGAGAAGAGGAATGTGGTGGTCAACAATAGATGTGTTTTTTATTGGACAGAAATCAAGGAAAGAAACCATCTTTTTTTCTCATGTCCCTACCTAGCTTGGATTTGGAAAAAAAGTTAGATTGCTTTGTAGCCCAACCTATTGTAGAGACTACCTAGTGATGGGTGATGAAGCCATGTGGATCGCAAAGACGTTTGATGACAATGGAGCTTTGGGGGGAATTGCTAAATTGGCTTTCTGTGCTTCTATTACTCATATTTGGAGGGAAAAAAATACTAGAAAATTTAAAAATAAGGCAAAGCCTAGATATTGTGCTCAAAGGAGTTAGGGATGATGTTCTAAGGAAGTGTAAAGGCTGGAGACTTCCTACAACTCCATCTAACAAATGCTTGTATATCGTCCATCAGTGGAGGCTCCAAGCCTCTATTGACTAGGGGTCTTTCTTATGTGTGGAGGTTGGTTAAATTGTGTTAGGGCTAGGGCCTTTGGTGTTTTTTATCCCACCCCATCTGAGGGGGTTTGGGTGGTTTTGTGCCACCCAACCCCCCCCTCTTTTCCCATATTTTCTTTTTGATAATAAATGATCAAAGTATAAAAATAAAAAATAAAAACGTAAGTTGTGTTTATGTATCAGGTTCGTACAACCGACCAAACTCCAACAGATGTACAATTTGCCCCTTCCAACTTGGGATCCGCATCGTCTCCTCCCAGTGGTCCGGGAGGACGGTGGCAACTTATTCCAGATGGTTGTCACGTGGCTCTCGGTGAATCTGAGACCCACGTCCGAGCCGACACCCAGCCGACAAGCCAAGCCGACAGAGGGTGTCGGCTCGGACATGGGTCTCGGATTCACCGAGAGTCACGTGACAACCATCCGGGATAGGTTGCCACTGTCCTCCCAGAACCACTGGGAGGAGACGATGTAAATCCTGAAAAACCCAACCAAGGTGCTAGAAAGATCAATAAGCTCTTTAGCAATAGACCCGGGAGCACATTTACCCAATTTCTTACCATTTCAAATAGGGGGCGAATGAACCTTAGGGAAGAAGGAGGCTTCACCTTCGATGAGGAACCCACAAAGAGACATGAAAATGTTGGAGATGGTGACACAGAATCCACTACCAGTGGCTGCCTATCCAAGGACACACCTTCAATGGATACAGCCACTGCAACATTCTGCTCAGATTCAGTAGGGGGTTAGGAGGAGGGCAACTAGAAGGGAGTACACAGTCAACCCAGTAGAGAGAAAGCACACTAGGGGGAAGAACAGAAGAAGAACCCAAAGTTACAAAACCAAGGGTGAGGGGGGAGGGGAGGGAACTCATCCTGGTTTGCAAGGGGAACAACATCCATGTTAGATTCCGGTCAACAGACTAGCCGAAGGGAGGGGGGAAGGGGGGTGCAAGCAGCTATCAACTAGGCATTCTAATTGCCACCTGTAGAACTCTGACTTGATTACACATCTGTGTAAAACACAAATACACGTTGTTAAGTGAAATCAAGGCCAAACAGAGAGGGCATCTTTGCCTATGGTCTTGAAAGCAATATGTTTAGAGGCTTTGAGATGTAGAGAGAAAGGATGAGGGAAAGGACAGAGGGTGGAAAAGAGCGAGGAAAAGAGAATCGAGATCTTACCAGCAAGATTTGCAGTGATGAGAACCCAAAATGCGATGAGATCGACACCTTTGGGGTTGTTAATCGTTGTTGGCAACGATGAAAGAGGAAGAGCCCTGATGGAGCTCATGGGATGTAGTTGCTGGAGAGAGGGGGAGATGAAGCAATTGCATAGTTCCATCGTGAGTTGCAAGTGAGCAATGGAGAAGAGGGAAGGTTTTCAAGGCTGTAGCAACGGTACAGAGAAAGAGATGCAAAGTCAGACAAATTGAAGGGTTTGGATGCTTTCTATTCTATCCAACAATTAGTAATATGCTAGCATGTAAATTCTATTATACAAAGGTGGCATGTACAACCTTTTCCCTTCTTTAATATCTGCATTAGTTATTACCACATTTTCTTCAACTTTAATCCAATTAATATAGTTGAAACCCCTATTATCTTGCATAAGCAAATCAAAGTTTCAAGAACGGTTGCAGGTTTGGCCCTGTGAATCCAAACTAGCCCTGAACCCAAATAGGGTGAAACTTGCACTGAGCTCGGACTAGGCCGGGTTTGGGTCCATGTTTTGTTAAACCCTAATAGGGTCAGACTGAGCCCAATCCAACACAACCCGACCCTGTAGGCATTGTGTTTCATATATTTTATAATTTATATATATATATATATATATATATATATATATATATATATATATAATTGTATATGATTTCCTCAATTCTAAATTTCTCAATTCTCATCAAACCCCAAAAGAGTCAAAGTTAATTAGGGCCATCCCAGCCCAACCGGGTCCAATCAGGGTCAATTAGGGCAGGCTTAGGCTGCGCTAAGCCCGGCAAGGGAGGGCCCGAATGACCTTTTTAGTCCCTGAGTCAAAGTCAGAGCAAATCTGAGCTAAACTAAAGGGAACTAGGGTTTTAAAATGTCTGGCCTTGTTACCCCCCCGGCTCACGCACGATAGTTTTAGGCATGGTTTGTTTCCCCCTAAATAAGCGAAAGAAAAACACAAACATGTAATATCATTACATAGTCCCATTCCAAACCATGCCAGCTTGATGAATGTCTTATGTGATATTTAAGTTAAGGGAGAGAGTTCCCCACATTGCCACTGTTGGGGGAATCTCACATTACACCAATAAGGGTGTAAGAAATAATATCTCCATTGGAGTCTACATGGTCAAGAAAAAAAGACAAATGTTAGACAAGAAAGAGAAATACCAGAATGTGAAGTGTGAGAAGGGATTCCCTGTGACATTGTGGGAATCTTTTTCCTACAAGTTAGTAATGTCTAGGTCCTCTAGTTTTATTTATGAGTAAGAAAAAGAGTAGTTTTTTTTAGACATGCCTCCTTTTGCCATGTGGCAAAGTCTATTAGGGCCAAAATTTTGTTAACAAATAGATCCTTATATCCATATCCATATACTTGTGCTGCGCTCAAACAGAATTTTCCCAGTGATAAAATAAAATGGAAAATGGACCACCAAGAGGGAATGCACCACCAGAAAAGGCGTGGACTTACACAAGAGGGACTCCCATTACAAGAGGGCAAACAATTGAATTTGAATTTTAAATTTTACATGTAACCAATCTAGATCAGTCCTTGAATATCTAATGGTTAGAATCATCAATAATCACCCTTCCACGTGGCAAATTAACCATGCTCCCCCCAACTCCAAAAGCCCACAAAAAAAAAATATATCTACTTGATTTCTTAGTGTTTATACTTCAGGATCCACCACCATATAAAAAGTAAGTCCACCGAGACGCCAGAATGATAAGGTGTCCGGCCAATTTTTAATCTGAATCAAAATAATCTTACGGAACGTTTATTTTTTAGGGGTTTGATGAGCAAACTGATCAATGAAGAAAATAGAAACTGTTGCGACAGTAAGGTCAGTAGAAGTTTCCTATAATGTTTAGACATACCATGAGGTGTCCTATTGTCATTAATCTTATATTCATGTTTTCATTTATGCTTTAAAATTACTTTGGTTAAAGTAATTAGAGTTTCATTGTAATTACATTCTAGAATTCTAAGTTTCATTGTAATTACATTCTAGAATTCTACTAAGATTGTAATTGCTTGTTTCCATTATTAATAAATATTTTGCAGTGAGGGAGAAGAAGATCAGACACAATATCTCTCTCCCTCTTCTCCTTCTCTCTTTCTTTTTATTTTGTTATAGAAACCAACAGCAAAGATAGCACATAAAAGATAAGGAATATTCTCATTGCTCCAAATTTTCACTGATAGTTTAGAACCAGCTCCAATACAACATACAACGACATTCTATAACATACTATAACAATAAATAAACCACATAAATCTTCTATATCATCATCCTTTTACAAAATCAAACCAAGATGATAGTTCATTACAAAATTTTCTCAGTATAATCCTGAAAGCATGTCAAAGAGACCCAAAACTCTAAGTTATAAACAACTATTCAGAAAGTATAAAAACAAATAAGGCAAAAGATTTTGTGTACAGGGCCGTGCTTTCCGCCCATCAGGATGGATGGAGAAGGGAGGTGTGTAATAACAATTCTAAACCCCACCTACTGGATGAAGGTCGGATGCGTGACCATGTATATACAAGGTCCGTGCATTAAAATCGGGTTCCAACAAATAATGTACAGAATTGTGGTGAAAGCAAATGGTAGTTTCTTAACTCTGCATGTTCCACATTGATTTATCTTTCTTTCACTGCAATAGCAGTAGACCAATACCAAAAGGTTGTTGAACATCCACACAGGTAGTACCAATGTTTCATGCAAAACTCTAACCTATAAGCAACAAATCAGAAGGTATAAAAACAAATAATGTACAAAATTGATTTATCTTTCTGCCACTACAATAGGAAGAGACAAATACCAAAAGGTTGTTGAACATCGACACTGGTAGTACCAATGTTTCATGCACATCCTTCCTTGGAAATTATCAATGCTTTTTTGACATAATCAGGTTGAGGATCCACCAAACTCCAGCATATCTACTGAAATAAAGAACATGAAAAATGCAGCCTTAGACCAATCAGGTGAGATAACATTCTTGGAAACCAAAAATAGCAGAGCTTCAATAGCTAGAATTACTTAAAGAAGAAAAATGTCATAAAATTATTCATAACTGCATATACGAAAGTGATTTTTTACCCTAACACACAAGAATCAACCTGAGTCAATAATCTTAAGAATATTTTATTAAACTCACAATATTTTATTAAATTCACATCATATAGCATTTTCCTTCTCAGGAAACCTTTTATGAAATCCTCTTCAATTCTAGCTTATGAGATTTGCTGCCACTGCACATTAGCAGAAAAAAGTTGACAGGCAGCCCCACGTAAGTTTCTCAACCGGTTTCCTTTATCCTATTGCATATATCTGTAGCTCCAGAAAAGAAAGACTTTTATTCTGAATAAAAAAAAAAAAAAAAGAAGGAAACCCAGAAAACTTGTGTACATATTTCCATAAAAGTCATATATGTTACATAAGGATGAGAATTTCTCCGCAATATTTTTCTTTTATAAGGGTCAGGCTGGTTGGTAAAGATGAAATTAACCTTAGTAGATAAGAAGAAAGTGTCAAAAACCAACAAAATTTTAACCATGAAAGGGAATAACCATATTGAATATAAAAAAATTAAAAACTGTTTTAAAAGCCACTAAGTTATTCTAACCTGTAAGACAGTGGCAGTTTACAAGTGTGGGACACGAAACCAATTTAGTATTTTAATAAATTTGTTAAAGTTACACTACTATAAACAAAACTCATTACAAGCTTTTATTTTATTTTATTTTATTATTTTTTTTTTTTTTTCAAATCTAGCAAAGAGAATGCAAACTAGTTACTTTTTCCCAGTAATCACCCTGATACTTGTGCCAACATGATATAGATCATTTTTATGTAGAAAATTTTACAGTAGGCTGCATATCTGTAGAGAACATATCAACATATCCATACTCCATACATATGGAACATCGCAGGATGGAGAGTGCACAATAAAATGGGTTCCACCTAGGGAGTTTCATAATTTTCCATTTGATAAACATAATCATTAAACTGTAAAATCTAGTTTGGTACCAAAACCTATGCCTTTTCCAGCTATACATATGAAGAAAAATACATCAGATGTTAGAACTGATTCAGTTTTCTTAAAACATCCGATACATCTTAAGTGTGACCCATTGGTACTCCCAGAAGTACCATTGCAGAAATAACAGGGTTAGCGCATAGTACCTGAGAATCCATCCTTTGGGCTTAATTCTGTTTGTTTCTTTTGTTTACGTGATTCGGCTTTAGGTTGTTAAGTTATTTGTGTTAAATTTCAGGCCCATGTTAGGCCTATTTGCTTTAGTAAGTTTTAGGCCCAGGTTAGTAGTCTTTTATTTATCATTTGTCATAGTTGGAACTCAAAATTCCATGGTTGTTGGGACTCAAAAGATCATTATACATGCACTGCAGTGCAGGGGGGACAAATTCAGTTGGCTCTTTGCTTCTGTGAGATTCAGAACCATGAACCATGTTGTGGGAGACAGCAACACCTTAGTGGGAGGCCAAGCCAGTTGGTGGGATTCCAACTTAATTCCGAGTGGGATGTCTGGTTTATATCTCTTTCCCTCTTCCTCCTCTCTCTTCTCTCCACCGGACTCTGGTTAATTCTTTTATTTAAATTCTGTAGTTGGTTCAGTTATCGTTACCACCATTCCAATAACGGATCACATCTTTCTTTAATCGATTAAGTTTGTCTATCTGACAAGCTCTGTTACTCATGTGAAGGATGCTGGCTTACTAGCTTTCTGCTTGCAGTAAATGTCTTCATATACTCTGTTTCAGATCTGATTCCTTAGTCGTTCTCAATTTTCATTCAAATCTGGAATCTGCTTCTGGATTCTGATATTTTATTCCGCCTGTGATCTGCATACTGTCCGTTTGGCTGGAAGGCTTTTCTTTTGCTGTACCACCTGTGATCAGCTAGTCCGTCCGTTGGCTGGAATACGAGTTCGACATCATCTTAAATTCTGAAATGCATCTATCTGATTGCTGTTTAGTGAAAGTTTATCAATTCTGGTCTTTTATGCTCAACGCAATTCTGGATGTTATATCAGTTTCTAAAACCTTTCTTCTAGGCTTTAGACACCCCCATCACCATCAATAGCATGTTCTTTTTCCAGAAGGAGCCAGTAGAAAGAAAGAGTTGAAGTCCATGGGGAGAATGTCTATATATCTATGGCAACCTCAAGTGCACCAATGATATACACTATTAGAACCTAAACTTCCCTCAACATAAACCACAATTAATAACACTATGAAATTTAAAATATTCCTAGGGACACTGATGTACATAATTTTCAGAATGGAATGCAAATAATAGCCAAGAATAAGCAAAATAGCAGACAACTTGACAGTATCATGAATTTATTATGTATAAGAAATGACAATAAAAAGACAGAAAGACAGAATGCCATGCTATCTTTTGGTGGTTTGTGACTGAATTTCTTGCTTCGGCATGCTTCTTACATAGTTCTAGACAAAAGAGGGAACTAAGACCGCATAAATCAATAATAACCTGAACATAAACATTTTTTGCGCCATACACCAATGCATGCATAACATGTTTTCGCAACAAGGACAAGTTGAACATCACTAAATCTCATAAGACCCCCCCCCCCACACACACGCACGCACGCACGCACACACACAGAAAAGAAGAAGAAAAAGAAAGAAAGAAAGAAAAGGATGTTACCACATCTCACAGGTGGAGCAAGAAACTATTAAGGTAAAGACAAGATTTCCCTACTGCCTACCAGGTTCTAATGTGCACGAACCATAAACCATCAGTCCACATCCTTCACTTCAGCTTCAACATCAACAACTGCCACAGAAGATTCTGTGTGCACAAATTATGAACAGAATATCAGAGGAAAGAAACCCAAAACTTCAGGATTGCTCAATCGTCTACACTAGGATTCAAAAAACTGCTGAGGTGGAAAGTGAATAATGCAGTTTTTCATTTTCCAATAATTAGCATATTCAATTTTAAAAAACCTGTCTTTGAGCGTGGAGAGAAACCACTGAATGCCTGTCCAAATGTCGTAGATTGGTTGGAAGAGAACTTCGAAGGATCCCTCACAAATTCATTTCCTTCCACTGGAATTCAAATGGAATACATTAGAAATCAGATAAGTCTAAACAACCTCTCTATTTATGGATAATTCAATAAATTGACTTCTAAGACAACAAGAAAAAAAGGAGAAGAAAAAGGTGAAGTAACAATCTACAGAGGCTCTGAAACCCAATGGAACCATAACTGCAAAGTCAAATAATCTCAACTGCCAGACAAGCTGGGATGTGCCCATCAGAGTTTATGCTTGGACACTTACAACGTTCTCTACAAACACATCATCTTGCATACACAGATATCTATGTATTAGAAAGAGTCCGGTGAAATAAAATGTCTGAAAATAAAAGCACCACCCTCCTGCTGATGAAAGGAAAACCATCAACTTAGCAACTTGAATCTTCCTAACTCTTTCTGTACCTTTTCAGTTTCTTTCCTTACTCTTCTTTTTATCTTTTCCTGCTCATATACAGTGATAGGGCGACCTTCATTTGGGAAATGATTTATGAGGAGAAATTGCAACTCTATATAATATTTAAATTAAGGGCAGGGGATCTACATGCTGGTGGGGTATAATAGAATCTCACACACTAGCATTTACTAACTTTCAAATAGTGAGGAAAGCATCTCAGCCATCTCTCTCCACCACTGTTGCATCTGGCTCGCTCCTCTACTGCTGCACCTCCCAACACCAGCTGCATCTCCCACCGCCGTGGCTGCATCTCTCTCCACTGCCTCTCCCTCCGCTCGCAGCTCTCTCCTCACCTCTTGGGATCTCAAGAGTATGAATTTTGAGCTTTTATCTGGTAGGCTTCAGTCCGCTTGGGATCATGGAATTTTGAGTTTTCTTTCACTTCATGCCAAACTGATTGGATTTGGAGTCATCTGCCTTTGCTTAGGGTGTCAGAGGGGTCTAATTAATGAAACATTGTTTGCTTAGGATTTTATTTTTGAGATGATAAAATCAACTTGAGATCCATGAGTTTCGGCATTAGTTCTCTGGTTGCTCCAGGATGCTTTGAATCTGCCTTTCTGGTTTCAGATCTATCTAGGTAAGCTAATGGACACATGTCTTTGCTGATATCCTGAGTTACCTATTGGAGAGCTTGGGCTGTCTTGACCTTGAGGTTTCTGGAAACCTGACATCAGGATTTGAGGTCAGTTATTATGATAGACATATCCAATAATTTTGTTTAAAATGTTCTAGGATTTAACTGGAAACCTTTTCTGTTTTCTTCTCCGATCGGGTTTTCCTATGCTGGCCCACCCTCCAAAGCTCCCCCCCCCCCCCCTGACTCTCCCTCAGTATCTCTGTCCATCACCCTGTCTTGGCCCTCAATTTAGCCCCAAACTCAAACCCAAGCCAAAATACAGACACAGTCTCAATCCCAATGCTGTTTCTCTCCTATGCCGAGTTGCAAAGGTGGCTGATAGAGAGAGAGAGAGAGAGAGAGGGATAAGATGCCCAGAACATACCAGAGGTCACTAGAGATTACACGTCCTTCCATCGTATCTCACCACTTGCAAGGCGTGAGGATGGAAAGTCTTGAGGTGTATGTGGAGAAAAAACCGTAGAAACAGAGAAGGCCGAAGGACGCTATGAAGTGTATTCAGAGAGAGAGAGAGTTACAGGGGGAGAAACCAGGGGGAAGAGAGCAAGGAAGAGAGCAGCAAACAGAGTTACAGAGGGGGAGAAACTGGGGGAGAGAGAGGATGATAGAGAGTGAGAGAGGTGGTGAATCACTAGAGATGCAGCGGCGGTGAATCAAACGGCTGAGATGTTCGCCGTCCTGTCCGATGGTTAATAATATGCTCATATATGAGATTCTAATGTACATCGCCAAGTGTGTACATTATTTTTCCTTAAATTAAAATAAAATTGAAGGGGTTTGCTGGAAAGCAAGTGGTAGCCAGAATAAGTGGTGGTCTAAGAGGGAGTGAGGGATCAGAAGCAGCACTTCAGAAAGAAGATTTCTAATAAGATGCCAATAGCTGAACTAATTACAAGAAAGAGGGCTATGCAAGGAATATAAACCTTAATTTCAATGAATACAGAAAAAATAGTTGTTACCCGAGAAAGGTTGGCTACAGAACGGGCAGAGCTGCAGACCATCTTTCAAAGAAGATCTGCACAAGATGATTTTACAAATTTAATAAATCCACATAGGGCTGTCAGGCTTAGTATCACAAAGATTTTGGCCAGAGCTTACTTAAAAATCTGAAAATCTTTTCCACAGTTCGGGCACTGCACACACCATACACAGCAGTTTCAAAAAAAAATAAGTCAACATTAAAAACCCACAGAGATTTATTCCAAAGTACTACACCCTATCAAATAACAAGCACTCACAAGGATGCTGTAACAAAACAAGAGAGAAAGAGAAAATGAGAGAAGATGAGACAGCAAATTGATGTGTTCTCTCCTACTGCAGGTCTTATTAAATAGAAAAACAGCCATTACAATCATAGTTATCAAGGCGCCAAAACGAACCAAGGCGTTGGAGGCCTGACGGGCCGCCTAGGCGACCAAAGTGCCTGATTTTCCAAGGAGTCATAAGGGTGCCTAGATGCCTAGGTGACGCCTTGACAACTATGATTACAATAAATGAAAAGACTACATCCATAGGTCATCCATCAAGACTAGGAAACATAAATCCTAATGTAACTCTTATGTCTAGAAGTCCAATACTTAATGACTAAGATAAAAATGTCGATCCTTCCTAATTAAGCTTTACTGCCAATAGGATGGTGATGTGTCAATATCAACCCACTCTTCAACACTCTCCCTCAAGCTAAAATATACTCCAGCTTGGAATATACAAAAAACTCAACAGATGCTATCTAGGAAATTAAATGATACCGTAATCAGGTTCTTGCTACCAATAAGAAAATGAAACAAAAAGAGTATTATAAGCAACATTGCAATCTTGGAAGCATAAACAGGTAAAAAAAATGCAAAATAACTGGGCTGGACCATTAGCCTAACTTCAGGATTTCAACACCTCATAATTAAATCTTCAAATCAGACTTCAGCTCCCCGCTGCTGCCATTCATAACGAGCATTGGATACTTTCAGTATCCAATTTTAGAGTCCAATTTGGTCTGAGGTATGACCACATAACAATATGGAAGCTATGCACAGATATTAAACGCTAAAAGTTTATGATGTTGTCAAAGAAATCAAAGCATTAAGAGAATGATAAGGAAAAAAAATAAAACTTGGAGTTCATTTCAAAGAGAAAGTCCAACTTAACCTAAATATGTCATGTGGTACAGAACTGCAACTAAATACATGGATTCCATTAAAAAGAATTCAAGGAGCCCAAATTCTAGCTCTCCGGTGCAAGTCCACTTATTTTCATATGCCTTTGAGGACTTCAGCTTTAGAAATTTCTAACCAGCAAAAGAATAATCATATGTGAGAAAGTCCTTACACTGTCTTGAACTATATCTCGCCCTGCCCACCAGAGAAAAGCTCCCAACCCCACAACAGGTAGAAGCACTGCAAGCAGCTATTCATGAAAGCATCTTAGTCAAACAAAGAAGAAGAAAATGCTTGCATTTCAAAGATCTCAATGAAAGCTGTCTACAACTAAACAAGCAAAATGATATGCTGATATCAATTAAAATAAAGAGATTGGCTTCAACACCATAACTCCAAAGCCCAACACATTGATAATGTTCTTATGCAGTTATTTTTTCAGTTAACTTTGATAGTCATTATGGCAATTACTTGCAAAAAATTCCATCTCGCTTATCAAGATACTAACCTGTATGTTTTCCTATATTTCTAAAGTTTACACTGTCTATGACACTATGTTTCACATTTGACTCTATAAGCATTATATCTCTCATAATTATGATTTAGTTCTAGGATTTATTATCTTTAATTCTATCTTCCAGCCACAACTTATATCTCAATGTCCTCCTTTAAGTATAAATAAAGGAGATATGCAGTGGTTCATCTATGACATAGAATAGTATAAAGCAACCACAAGATTGTTACAACAAATGCCATCAAAAGACACAGGGAAAAATGACTAATGACTAAATGACTGAGTTTTATATTAATTAACTAAATACTCATGAAAAAACTTTTTCTCCAGCTGAAAAAAAAATGAAGCAAATCACCCTCCCTCCCCTTCGTCAATAAGGTAACAAAAGAAAATAGTTTATCCAAAAGTGCAACAAGCAAGTGGGGTTACACGCACCATACAGCAGTGAATACTTTTAGAGCATCATAAAGCATGAGAAATGTTGCAGTTTACAAGAAAAGCACCAGAATAGTAAAACATGAATGAGAGAAGGAAGAAGAAAAAGGACAGGAAGAACTGATTAACTTCTCCTCCTGTGGTTCCTTTATTTATAATCAAAGTGGAAAGGAAACTTCCCTAATTACAATCATAAGCTAATTAGGAAAGTAAATCTAGACAACTTAGAAAATAAATCATAACAATAAAGGGAACCTATAATAACCAATCTAAATAAACCATAAATAACAAAGTGGAACCAGTACGACCCATGTGCACATAGCGGCACATGGTATCCCTAGTGCTAACACCCCCCTTAAGCTGGAGCACAGGGGAATGTAAGAGCTACAACTTGAAAGAACATATCAGCAGAAGCAACAACAACGGTAGTAGTAGTAGTAAAGTAGTACAGTATAGGTTACTGTGAACCAAGTAGCAACAGCACAGTATAGGTTACTGTGAACCAAGTAACAACAGCATAGTATAGGTTACTATGAACCAAGCAGCAATAACAACACAATTTGAGATCACTGTGAACCAAGCAGCAATAGTAGCACAGTATTATTTACTATTAACTAAGTAGAAGTAGCATCAGCAATAGAGCAGACACCAAGCAGCAACAATATCACAGTGTAGATCACTGTGAACCAAGCAGAAGTAGATCACATCAGGTGCAGGTAGTAGAGGCTGCATAAGGTAGTGGAGGTAAAAATAAAAAAAAATCTTGAACAGCAGTTCTTGAAGCCAAGACCAACAAATCTTAAATAAAACCTTGAAGAAGCTCTTGAAGCAGCAGTGTAGTAAGAAGATTTCAAAATATAGTAGGTTGCATCACATGCAATAAGTAGGCATCATACAGTAGTAGCAACAAGTAGGTAGGCTGAGCTCTCTTCAACGAACTTGAGCAGATATATATATATATATTATGGGAAATATCACCCTACCACCTACGTTTTTTTAAAACACCACCTACGACCAAAATTCCCAAACGCTACCCCATTAACTGACGGAAAAGAGTTGAAATTTTGTCTAGACGTTTATACCCTTCTCATTTTAAACTGAAAAAACATCAACTACCACCCAACTTCCTTGATCTTCTTTCCTATAATCTTTTTATCGAACTTTTTTTTACTCTCAAATTTCCCAGATCTGAATTTCGTTGGAGAGTTTTTTTTTAGAATCAGATACAAAAGAAATTGATTAAGAAACTGAATATTGTTGGAGAGTTTCTTATTCAGATCTGAAATTTTGTTGGAGCGTTTTTTAGGAAGTGTTTTGAATATTCAAGGAGAGTTTTTTTTTTATGGGCATTAGAATCGTTGGAGAGTTTCTCAAATTTTCATACCTTGCGCAAGATTCTCTCCATTATTCTCTCCTTCGAATACATCGAGCTCAACAAAGAGAGGATTATTTTTAGAATTCTCTCCATTATTCTGCGCAAGATTCTCTCCATTATTCTCTCCACAGGAATATTTCTAGAATTCCAACCTCTGCATGCCCCAAAAGCTACCCAAAAACCCTAAAAACCAATGGCACGTGCACAACAAATCAGCATAAATTCCTCCAAAATTTTCGACAAATCAGTCTTACCATGTAGTAATAATGGTCATCATAGAATCATTACCTCGCGTATCATTATTAACAGCAATCATCAGTCAAACTAAAAGCGAGGGTGAATAAAAAAATAAAAAAAGACTAAAAGCTAGGGGATCTGGAAATTTTGGGGTAAGAGGAGATATTTCAGTTTCGTGAATCACGGAATCACAGCAACAATCGGTATGGACAGGGAGTAAGAAGGGAACGCAACAATGGGGGAGGGCGGATGCTCTCCGTTAATGGAGCTATTCCGCGTATATGGAAATCAGACCCCTATGTATGTAGGTGGAGCAATCGGTGCGGTGATTCGTTGCAGTTGCAGAGGATTTTTTTTTTCTTTTTTGATAAAATATTGTAAAGAAACTGAGAGGAAGAAGAAGATTATTTGGGGGTAGGGTTAAAAATAACTAAGGATAAACTCGGCTTTTCCCCTTAAGGGTATTACTGTCAATCCAAAATTTGTTAACTACTGATATCAGCATCTAATGGCTCTGTCATAAGGCTTTGGGTCTTTTTGATAAACGTTTGGGAATTTTTGGCGGTAGATGATGTTTTTAAAAAACGTGGGTGGTAGGTGATGTTTCGCAAACTATTTGGGTACTACGTGAAAATTTTCGTGTATATATATATATATATATATATATATATATATATATATATATAAATCCCCCCTTCACGTGGAGCATTCCACGTGGACAAATAACAGAGGAGAACATCCAACGAGAACACCCACAAATAAGAGTCCAATAATCTTCAAGCACTCCGTTCTAGTAGCAAATAAAATCCCAGAGATACTAGATACGAGAAATAATAATCAGCATTCCATGTAAATTCCATCAGTGTGATCTAAAGATCTTTTAAAGCAATAAATTACAAATATAGAAGTCCAATGACAATTCTATTAATTATGGTCACTTATGGGACCACCCAAGCAAAGTAATACTCCAAATATATCACAGACAAGAGCTAGTGGCAATTCGGTATTTAACCACATTGTTCAAAGGGCCATGGCTAGGAAGCAAAGGAAGGAGTGGCAAAATTGTATAATCAAAACTGTGATCTCCCTTAAGGTAGACAAAACAGACTCTTAATGGCAGAATGGTAATGTTAAAAATAAGGACCAAACAAATAGACCCCAATGGCAAAATTGTTATTAAAGGAAATGCAGAATGATTTAATGTCTATTGAAGTAAGACAAACAGACCCTTAGAATAGAATAGGAATCAGAAATAAAGATAAAGGTTAAACTTGAAAGAAATGATGAAATAGGACAAACAGAATTGATTTATAAAGAAAGGGGCATAATTGGAAAACCAGAAGTAAAGTCTTCTTCTACCTTCGTTGGAGAATATTTCTAAACAGAAAACAGAGGCGAAAGTTGGAGGGGAATAAATCGATCAACTTCTCTATTACAAACCCAATATATTCGAAACTTCAAGTGAGGAATCGCACGCCACAGTCCTCTTGATTCCCACTGAAAGTATATTCAACAACCAAGTATAAAGCATGTAAAGTTTACCTGAAACAGATCTGGCAGTAAAAGAGAAAGGTAAGTTGTAGGTTTTTTCTATTCCTCACACTACAAGGGATTACAGGGTCTGATCTCCTAGGTTTGGTGTCGCCCTAGGGTAGAGATCCTATCCCTAGAATTTCAAGTCATACAGTTGTTTATTGCAGGGGCTCGACTAAAATCTAGTGGGTGGTAGTACCGCCAGAACAAGAGGGGACCAGAAAATAAAGAAGGAGAAAAGTAGAAGTAGGGAGGGAAGAAGAAGAACCAGCAGGGAAGAAGCAGGTCAGTTCATATAACTGTCAAACAAACAGCTCCAATTTCTGAAGAGGGAGAGCAGTAGGCATCAACCAGATCGAAAAACAAACAGATCAGCAGATCAGTAAAAGAATAGCAGCAACAATCGAACCAGTAGCCAGAATCGAAAAAAAGCAGCCAGCAGTCAAGTTCGCATATGATCAGCAAATCGAAATCCGCAACCATTAAGAACCAGCAGCACTAGCAAACCAGATTACCAATCATACCATTGAAGCAGAAACCAGCAGCCAGGCACAAACTGGGTCATCAATCAACAGCAGCAACAATCAAGACATATATTCATCGAAACCAGATAGGTGAATCAGCAGCAGGTTTCAAATGGTCATCAAAGTAAGATCAATCTTCCATCGTGGACGAGGGAGCAAAAAGAATGAACACGCAGCAGTAGTGGCTACACACCACAACGAAAGGCTTAAAGTCTTAGACGACTCTCAAAATGGCAGATTGTAGAGTCCCAAGGAAGGATCAACTACTGCTCTGATACCATGTTGCAGTTAACAAGACATACACCAAAACAGTAAAACGTGAATGAGAGAAGGAAGAAGAGAAGGAGGGGAAAAACTGATTTGCTTCTCCTCCTCCTGTGGTTCTTTTATTTATAATCAAAGTGGAAAAACAATAGTTTAGGAAACTTCCCTAACAATCATAATCTAATTAGAAAAGTAAATCTAGACAACTTAGAAAATAAATCCTAATAACGAGAACCTATAATAACCAACCTAAATAAACCATAAATAACAAGGTGGGACTAGTGGGGCCCATGTGCACATAGTGGCACATGGTATCACTAGTGCTAATAAGAAGAAATGCTAACAAATTAAGGAATGGGCAATATAATATCTGCCAAGTAATGCATAAAAGTAGATCCCACCGTCTGAAAATACCATTCTGTTTCCATACATAAGGACATATACTTTTGCATGTTATCTTGTTAAGCCATGGGCCTAAAGAAAGTGTAAATGCTATTTACTCTCATTAGAAATTTAATTGAAGGAAAAAAAAAAAACCACTTAAGTAGCTAACAACTACAACTACACTACAACAACAAGAAGTTAAGCTGTTCAATAAGATTATGAGCACAAGGAATGTCAGATGAAAGGAGGAGAAGCATTGTGGTTTCGATTTATAAAAATAAAGGTGATATTCAGAGCTGCAATAACTATAGAGGACTAAAATTAATGAGTAATACTATGGACTTATGGGAGAGAGTTATTAAACTCACATGAGATAAGAAACTACTATTACGGAGAACCAATTTGGTTTTATATCAGTTAGATCGACGAAAGAAGCCATGTATTTGTTTAGGAAACTCATGAAAAGAATTTGATAAGGCAAGAAAGACCTACATATGGTCTTTATTAACCTAGAAAGAGCTTATGACAAAATCCCTAGAGAATTAATCTGGCAAGTACCAGAGAAGAGAAATGTTTAAAGAAAATATGTGAACATAGTTAAGGATATGTATTATAATGCAGTGACTAGTGTGAGAACCATGAGGGGTCCAAGTAGTGAATTTCCAATTTCAATTAGGTTACGTCAAGGATCAGATTTAAACCCTTATCTATTTGCCTCATTATCGATGATTTAACCAGAGACATTCAATATAAAGTTCCTTTGTGCATGCTTTTTGCTGATAATATTGTTTTGGTGGATGAGGGAAAAAAAAAAGGATTAACACCAAGTTAGAGCTATAGAGATGAACATTAGAATCAACAGATTTTAGGATAAGTAGATTGAAAGACGGAATATATGGTATGTAACTTTAGCCACACAGGAATGGATAATGAGGGTGAAAATTGATGAGAGGAAAATACAACAAAGTGATTATTTTAGGTATCTAGGTTCAATCATAAATAAAGACGGTGATATAAATGATGATATTCACAGGGGATTAAAAAAGGATGGATGAAATGGAGAGGTGCAACTAGAGTTTTGTGTAATCGGTGTATTCCTTGAAAACTTAAAAGGAAAATTTTATAGAACAATCATTCAATCGGTTATGATGTATGGTGCGGAATGTTGGGTAGTTAAAAAGCATCATATAGATTAATTTAGTGTAGCTGATATGAGAATATAGAATGTTGAATAGATGTATGGCAAAACTACGAAAGATAAGGTAAGGAATAATCGTATTAGAGTTGATTTGGGAGTAATGTCAATACATGATACGCTAAGAGAAAACCGTTTGAGATGGTTTGTCTATGTTCAACGTACGCTGTTAGATGCTCTAGTACGAAAGAATGATTTGATTCAGAATGAAGGATCTAAAAGAGCTACGAGCAGACCTAAGTTGACTCTAAGGGAGATGGGGAGGAAAGAGATATATAGCTTAGGCTTTGTTTCAAGTATGCATTAACAATGCTAGTTTGAGAACAAGAATCCATATAACCAACCCATTTAGGATAAGGCTTTGCTGCTGTTGTTGTACAAATTTAATCGAAGGTAAAAAAAATCCACTTGCGTGGTTGACAACTATCGTACCCAAATTACCTTCAGAGTAAAATAAAAATTCTAAGTATTTTCAAGATTATCAGAGTAAAACATGCTCATAGTATTTCATTACACAACTGAATAAGTTTACCAAAATAGAAGTTAGGAAACTAAAAGAACCTTAATACACCAAATGACGTCAAGGAATTGCAACAATGGAAAAATAAGAGCTGAGGACTTCACAAGGCTCCCTTAACGTGTTCTCCACTTTCTCACCAAACCTAATAGACACAAACACTCGAGTACCAACCTAACTTCTTATGCAAAAATAAAGAGGGAAAGTCATACCCAAATCGAAACAATTGCATCCAGAACCCAACCAAGCTGCCCAGTCATTGAAAGATAAGTTAAACCAACAGCCAAAGCAAGGTTTCCCAAAATCCTTCCAGTGTTGCCGTTGTCTCCTCCACCCCCGCCACCATTAAATCCGAAACCCTGATTAACTCTTGTCAATACAAACCTCTTTTTCCTCCTCTCCTCTCCCAGGAAAGTACCTTCCCTTCCATTGGTGCCCCCGAAGCAAAAAATTCTCCCAGCAAAAGCCCTAAACCTAAATTCATTTTCATGAAAATTATCAATCCTTCTTCTTGACAGGGAGTAAAAGTTGATACGTTCAAGGAATTTGAATCGAAAATACATCCTCCTCGTGCCCAAATCGTCACACAAACTGCTGAATGCAGAGACGTTTAAAGGAATCTGAAGGCTAGTCATGGCAAACTATATGACAGATAAGTTAGAACAGAGATTTGTGGTCTATATAGGATTCATGGCAGGCGGATAAGCAGACAGAGAGCAGCTGATATCGAGAGCTCTCATGCTAGAAATATCTTCTATCACAAATCCCCTGGACGTTATCGAGTAGCTCATTAGTAATTTCTAGAGAGCAAAGGCCACGAGGTCGCTGTCTTCCTCGGAAGCTGAAGGATACCAATATTATTATTATTATCATCCATACATTAATAAGTTTTCCATCTGTGGAAAAATCTGAGGTTTTACTCGCATAGGTTATACACCGTGATTACACCGGATCCACATCCTCTCCCGCCTGAGTTTGGGTGGGAGACTTGGCGGCCCGGATAGATGGCTGCCACCTGGCTCTCGGGTGAATTCGAATCCTCCATCCTAGTCGATACCCCTGTCGGCTCAGCTTGTTGGCTCAGGTGTCGACTCGAATGGAGGGCTCGGATCCACCCGAGAGCCAGGTGGCGGTCATTCATCCGGACTGCCAAGTCTCCCGCCCAAACTCAGGCGGGAGACGATTTCTACACCCTAGACTATTGAATGGGAATCAAACAGTATATCTTGATGATCCTTGAAGAAGTAGTCTATCAAGATTTCACAATACTCACCTTCTAATGATCTGATCTGAAGCGTCCACACAGGATAATCATTTCTTAGGACTATGATAAAAGCAGTCAACCAGAAGATGACACATATACTCACACTAACCATCTATCTCAATGTACTCATGTTGAAATCTAAGCCTCCAATCATCCAGGAAGACCAAATAACTATGAATAATTGAGTTAAATCCGTTGTGTCATACGTGTTACCCGATTATCCCATCACCATGCGCAAATCGTGGAACGAATATCCACACATTGACAGTTTGATGCCCACATTCAAGAATGACGGATGGATACATTGCTCACTCCTCCATGAATATATACATCAAGATAACTACCCTAAATAACTAGAGATGTGCCACAATAATCGCATAACTGCAGAGAACCACCCCAAATTCCACGCCACTCTATGTCTTTCTATATATACCCCCAGAACGAAGGTATGAGGACCGGACTTTATTATCTCTCTCTCTCTCTCTCTCTCTCTCTCTCTCTCTCTCTCATTAGTTAGTTTACTTGAACCCCACTCTATTTGAACTTGGAGTCCCTTATTTCTGAGTTCATTTGTTTACTACTACAAAACTAACTTAGACATCAGAGTGACCAAAGGGTTATCCAACCCGACCTCTACTGTCTGTTCATTTCTCATTGACAGGTGTCGTCATTAGGAGCTCCAAACCAAATTAGTGGCCACAGATTGTCACCCACTGTAGGGTCCGAAATAAATTCTAATAGAACAAGTTTTCATTTTGGTAACTCAATTTCTTCACATTCACCAAACCAATTACTCATGGTACCACCAAGGAGCTAGAGAGCGAAGTTTAGTTTTACAAAGCAATACTGATATTCCACATCATAATGGGGATAATCACAGTGACAAAGTTGACCAGGTTGGGGTCAACCATGATGAAATGTAGGGTGCCCCTCACCCTTCAATGCAACAGTTTGTGACAATTGCGCAGTTGGATGCAATGACCTGCCAAATCGAAGCATTGGTCCAACTTTTCCTGCAGAGACAAATCCGCAACCTCAACCGGCACTCATGGCCACGCTAGGAGTGCACTAGTGAGGTCGGGGGGTGCCGCCCCTAGTAATCCTCAGCTTCGCAATCTGGGGGTGCAAAAGCGCTTAGTCCGCAGTCGATCACCGCGACTAGTGGGTGCCCGACCTCAAAAAAGCCAAAGTCGGCATTCTCAAGGTCAGTGCGTCTCAGGCATCATGTGCCTCATGTTGCCAAGAATGTCACAGTTCCTAGGTGAGCCCAAAGTGTGGCAGAATCAAGTAGCCACAATCCTTACCGAGGCTCTTAACAGGTGTTAGTCTATGACACACTTGGTCGCCCAGTCAGGGAAAATGAAGCAGCAGGAGAGGCACAAGTCGGAGTCGACGCAACCTAGTAGCAATGAGTGCCTAATGTTATTGTTCTCATTGCGGTACAACTTCCTTGACGATTTGCAACAACTACAAGATCTGACATGATGACTAAAGTAGATTAAACAAGGCCTAGACGCCTCTATTCAACCTACATTTAACATCAAGACAGCACTCTCTAGATGTTATCATGTGTTTCCCGCTACCTGTGGGTTATGTTCTTTTGTTGATTACCCCATATGACAGCACAATTGACATTGACAAGCATCTTGATAATTTCAGGACAGGGATGCTTCTCCATGGCTATCATGATGCCATCAATTATTGCTCTTTCCCTTCCACATTGCGAGATGCTAGCCGAACATGGTTCAACATTCTGCTGTCATGTTCCGTCAACTCGTTCTGGGAACTCAATAGCAGTTTCTTGAAGCACTTTCAATGTAGTCGAGGACAAAAGAAGATGATCACAGACTTAAGCTTCCATGAGTATTTTTTTTTTCTTTATGAAGTTTCTTGAGAATGATTTTGTGTAAGCTTCCATATTTGTATGCTTATACATTTATATGTATGCTTCCATGTTAGTTCATATACTCTCACATGTTAATTTGTATTCTCTCAGAGAATGAATCTGTTTTGTTCCATATGTTGATCCATATGCTTTGTTTGATCTGCTTTAAAATTAATGTGGTGTTTATGAAATTTAATATTACCTTTTGACTTGGTGTAAATGATTAATCATTTAATTCTTGATTTGTCTTGCCATTGTTGTACCTGTTTGGCCTACATGCATGTACGTTTTCCCGATGCCTTGATCAATGTGTTTGTATGTTTGTAAGTATATATGATGCATTTTCAGAGCATCAGCTTATGCATATGGATTCTATATTTGTAGTTATTCTCTCTGTTTTTGTTTCTTTTTTTGAATTTTTTCCAGAGAGTCTTGATGATGATTAAGGCATTCATTTATTATCGTCTTCTTTTTTTTCTTTCAATACTTCACTGGCTTTGATCTTCTGCCTGTCACTCTCGTGTTTCATATTTATTTCAGTTTATTTTTCATAGAAGTCAAATTTATTGATTTGTCTTTTCACATTGTTTAATTTTGTCACCAATTTGATGAAATTTTTTTTATTTCCAATAGTTTCTCATATTTTATGATTTCAAATAATATATACTAATTTTCTCATATTTCGTGTATTTGTGGTTCTTCATCAATTTACCACTGAACATTTTGGTAGAGCTACCACACTATATTATCATGATATTTCACTTTGGTTTATTTGCTTTTTTTTTTTTTTTAATGCCTGAGAGACCCCAAACTTAAATTGTTATTTTGTTTGTTAGGTATATGAGTTAATTAGCTTGTTTTGTTCGATATTTCCGATTGTCATGAGTATAGAATACGATATCATTACTATGCTTAGTTTAGCTTGTTATGTTTATTATATTATATAAATTACTTGTGGTGGGGATGTGCTATATGAGCACCTACATATATCTTGTACCGGATTTGGAAAAGGCAAATTTATGCGCCTGGTTTGCCACCCACCTTTAAGATAGGATTCGAACATGGGATAGAATAGAACGATTCCCCATACCCTCTAATGTATCCCCATTTATGCAAGTTTGTAATAATAATTTGAATTAAGATTTCCACTACACATACGGTCCGTTGTGCCCCACGTTGTATGTAGCGGCTCAATTTAAGTGTTTGAATAAATTTGAGACTCGAACGAGTCATCCTTAGGAGGGATCCCAATCTCTTAGAGATCGTGCACGATTCTGATCTCATCTAGAGACTCGGCCTAATTCTAATCACATTTTTTTATGATTTTCATTCATTGCATACACATTGCTTTTTGAGTGGGCTATATGCCAATCAAATGGCTTTGGACACTCCGGTTGCCCAAATTATCTAGGGACTTGATTATTGGGAGATGAAATGTCTTCGAGATATGTTGGCAATTTGGGTAGATTTCTAAATTCAGTCCTTCAGCTACATTAGTTTACTTTAATAAATTTCATTTTGAGTTTTGGTTTTTGTGGGTCATATATGCCAAATCAATGGCTATGAACACAAAGCATCTTTCAAACTATGTTATTGGGTTTGATTCTCAGATATGTCTGGGATAGATAGGCAGTTTGAGACAACCACCCAAATTTAGACCATTGCTTTCGGTGTAAGTTTATCCCCTTCACATTTGAATTTTCAATCATTGTATTCACATTTTGGTTTTAAATTCATCACCACATATTTTGGCTTTCAGATCTGGTTTCAATACTGATTCAATCGTATTTTACCAGTTTTCAAACAATCATTTCATCTCCTCAAATTACGTAGAGAATTTGATTCTGGGACATGTCCGGGATGCGTAGACAGACTAGACAACCTCCAGATTCGATTCATCGACTTTAAACTTTTTCTTTTTTTTTCTTTATTTCTTTCTCACATCCGACTGTGAGGGAGCTTAACACTCGGGAGCTTAAGCCCAATAAGAGATAGGTATATGAGTGAGATCCGATAGATCACTTACAATACATGACAATTTGGTTGGTTGGCTTGATTAGGCCATCATCTAATCACCATTTATTCGATCCCTACACGTTTAGTTTATTTCTTTTATTTTCATAATGTCACAACCCATTTCCAGACATGGGCGTGATATCCGAGTCGCCCCATAATGTGACCTAAATCCACCCAGAATCTACTAAACTATAGTGGTTTACCAAACCATCCCACAATTTACATATACAATATCCATCATAAATCAATAAACAAATCAGAGTAAATAATAACGGAAGCAATCTCATACATAACAGATGCCATGTCACACCCCAAATTTACGATATGTAAAATTTCAGAGTTGACTGAACCGACACACATTTTATGTTTGGCTCAACCTAGAATCACGTAAGTGGTGCATTCCCACACCAACCCTGTCACACCCCAATTCTGGACGAACCAGAAGTGTGAATGAACTATCTCTAAATTGTCGGTTCAAGTCAGGATCACATAGGACTGTGTCAATAATTCAAACCAAACACAATCCACATCACAATCAGAGTAATAAATAAATAGCGAAAGTCTTTACTAATAATGAACTGAGTGTCTAACATGATAAATAAATATCTAAACTAGTTATCTCAAAATGACTCAAAACATAAATAATATCTATTACAAGTTTCGTATCTCAAAATAGAAAATAAACTAAGAGTAAATACATTAGGAAACACTCGTCTTCCATAGCTTACACATCCATAGCCGCCACGTGTCCATACGACGAAGTGTTCATGTAGTCCTCTATAGTAGTACCTGCATCATCAACTAAAAAAATATTCGACGTCGAGGGGTGAGCACACTTCACGGCTCAGTGAGTAAACAATACAATACATAAACATATGCATACAATCACATTATTATCTTTGGTCTGGTATAAGTTTGCAATGTGCTATGGTAATGATAGGTGGCCACTACACCTCCATGCACGAGAGTGTAAGCATGCCAACGGATCACACACCGTTGTTGCCCCACATCACTCATTACAGTATAGAGATATAGCTAGAGATCTCGGATCAAACACCGCTAGAACTCCCCCTGATACTCTACTCGTACCAATACATATGGCCCTACTGGCAAGGGCTTGCAAATTGAGATCATAACTAACCAATCTTAGATGTCAACAAAGGTTTGTATCCAAGCTTTACCCCAGCATCCCTCAATACACCCATAGAGATAGAGCTAGGGTTTACCGGCAAGGCTAACAACCACACATCGGTGATTACCTCCCTGATACCCTATGACATACTAGTTCTGCTAAGGTAACAATTACGATGATGCACAAACATAGATCAGTTGCATTCATGGGGGCTTGGGCTTCTCATGCCACTCATTCCCACCACTACATAGCATTGCTGACCCTAAACTCAAGGATGCTCATGCATGATCAATCATAACAATATTAGATGACATGTTATAACACAAATGATGAATCAACAACAAGCAATATGCATGAACAGTAATAGCATATATGGGATGGCATGTGAAAAGTACAACAACAATAGATCATAACATCAGAAATAAGGTAGCTTGTTATTAACCAATTAGTTTAGGTCTTGTTTCCTCACCTATAAACAATATTTGTTCTTCTTCAAAACCTTGGAAACTACTTTGAATTAGTTGGAAACCTAGACATTTTATAAATTTAAGTTAGGGTTTGATTTCATCGAGTTACGGCAATCGAAATCCAAAATATGGCTTCTAACAATTGACTGGTCGACATTGACTAGTCGCACATCATGCGACCAGAGAATTCTTGGCAACTTCCTGAGAGTCACTGGTCGATTCACTGGTCGCACATATAGTCGACTAGTGATGCGACCACACAAACTCTGGTCAAGTTATTTTCCAGTCTGAATTCCCTCTTGAGTCAACTCCTTGGCTCATCAATAGGGTTCATTCTAGAGTCATTCTATAGCCTAAAACCAGTGATTCCCAATTGACAATTTACAGTTAACAATTATCGATTAACCTTAACCTACTATCCATAACCTCGTTTGGTTTGCTTGGAAGATCTCATGATCCCAATCACCATGTGGGGTTTGATTCACCAACACAATGATGAAAGATTTGTCCTAACCAATCTAATAGCTACAGAGATAGTCCTCTTACCTTAGTTTCCTTGTGGTAGAAGGATGGAAACCGTCAACAAGCAAGCTCCTCTACAAATCCTTTTCCAAGCTTTCTCCTTCTCCTTGTTCTTCTTCTCCTCTCTTTTCTCTTAGTTTTAAGGTATGAGAATAAGCAAAAAGAGTAAGAGAGAGTAGAGGGTCGTCCTCTATGTAGGGAGAAAATCTCCATGTAGAGTCCTCTCTAAGTTTGGAGAGTAGTCTCTTCAATTTAGGAAAGTTTCCTAGATTCAGAATCCAATCTGGGTTTCACTGGTCGACTTCATTGGTCACAAAAACCTACAACTATCGACCGGTAAACCTCAAAGTTGATTGGTTGACATGGTTTGCTTACATGGCAATGTGTTCTCCTTACATGGTCCGTTCGCTCAAGCCGGTCACAATGGGAAGACCTACCACAATACGATTAAACCAGGTTAGTGGTGTGCGGGTTTTACAACTCCCCCCTTAAATAAATTTCGTCCTCGAAATTTGTACATACCTTCTAAGTCAAATAGGTGAAGATATTACTTCCGCATAATATTTTCTTCTTTCCATGTTACTTCTTCCACATTTTGACTTCGCCAGGTAATGGATGTCACGGTTATGAAGACGTTGAACCTTTCGACTAGAGATCTCAAATGGCATCACCTCAAACGTCAGGTCTTTAGTCAATTCTAGTAGATCTACAATCAACACGTGTCACACCCCAATTCTGGGCTAGCCAGAGTAGTGTGATGAACAATCAATAAATCAATGGTTCAACCAGGATCTCGTGTAGGTAGTACCCACTGTATCAAACCACACACACATTCCACGGTAATAATTAGAGATAATAAACAAATAAGCGGAAGTTTTTATAATTAATGAACTAAGTATCTAACAGTGATAATTAAATATTTAATCCAATTGTCTGCAAGTAACTTAAGACATAAACATAAAATAATCAATTACATGTCTGGTAACCAAAAATATAACTAAACTAATCAAAGACACATTGATTGCACTCGCATGAAAGATCATGAGCCTCCTCTATTAGTTCCTCGTCCATCGCTGCTACGTGTCCATACGTCGATGCATTCACATAATCTTCAACGGTAGGGCCTGCATTATCAACTAAAAATATTCGACGTCGAAAGGATGATCACACATCACGGCTCAGTGAGCAAAACAAAACAATGCAACAAACATATGCATGCATTCAATTCATATCTTTGGTCTGGTTTTTAAGTTTACAATGTGATATAGAAACGTTTGGCGGCCACCACACCTCTATACACGGGTGTGTAAGCCCACCCAATGGTTTAAACACCATTGTCGTCCACATCCACCCCACTATGGAATAGAGATAGAGCTAAAGTGTCCAGATCACACACCGCCAATACTTCCCTTGATGCCCTACCCATACCAACACGTAAGCCCCTATTGGCAAGGGCTTGCAAACTAGGCTCGCAAACTGGGCTCGCAACTAACCAATCCTAAATGTCATCCAGTGTATCCAAGGCCTCATCCCAGCATCCCTCAATAAGTCCATAGAGATAGAGCTAAGGCCCCCCGACAGAGTCAAAGATCAAATGGTTTGAGACCACCTCCCTTAATGCCCTATGACGTAATAGTTCCGCTATTGTAATGGCGATACGACGATGTCAGTGGGCAAGACTTGATTAGAGATAGAGCTAGAGTCTGGTGACCAGGATGAACCACAATGTCACGTCCTCCCCCTGATGCTCCACTCGCATCCAACACACTAACCACATACACATAGTCACATGCCTATTCCTAGCATCATCATCATCATATTATAATAGATAGAAATAAATATGCATGAGCAGTAACAGCAGGAATATTAGATGACATGTGAGATGCACATTACAAGTAAACAAGCATAGAACCACTCATGGCATTGGACTAAATAAATAAATAGTTTATTATTATCCAATTAGTTTATGACTTGTTCCCTCACCTTTGATGGATGTTTTTTCCTCTCTCAAGCTTTGGAAATCACTTTGAATCTGTTGGGAACCTAAACAATTAATGTATTTAAGTTAGGATTCAAGTTCACCAAGTTACAATAGTCAGAAGTCTCATCTGGAATCAAACAGATCGAGTGGTTGCAGGTGTGGCTGCACCTGTGGTCTCAGTTTTTACGACCACAGGGTGTGGGGTCGATACGTGTGATCCCATATCATGCGATCACACATGCGACCATACCCTCTCTGGATCCTTCCTGAGAGCGCGTGGTCGATCATGTATGCTTCGTGTGGCCAACCCTAGCTGCGACCACACGAGTTTTTGGTCGACTTTCACTCTCAATCCCATCCCTTCATGTTTTGATTCCTAGGCTTATCATTAGGGTCCTTCCTATGATTGATCTACGGCCTTCAATACATATTTTACATAATCATTCACCCTAACCTACTCTTTATAAATCCCTCTTGAGTTTTTTCCATGGATCTCATGGTTGAGATCCTACCTTGACTTAACATCTCAATTATGACCTATTCTAGACATCCTACTGGTATAGAGAATGGTTCCATACCTTAAGTTTGCTAGAGAATCAGAGCTTTCTCTACAATGCCTCCTCCTAGCCTTTCTCTTCTAAATCTCTTTCTCTTCCTACTTCTCTCTTTCTCTTTCCCTTTCAATTTGGGTTCTAAAAGAGTGAAAGAGGCTAAGGGACGTCTTTTGTATAGAGGAAAACCTCCATATAGAGTCCCACTTTAATTAGGAAAGAAATCCCAAAGTTTTGGAAAGTTTCCAAAACTCAGAGTCGGTCATGACTTCGTGGGGTCGCACGTGTGATCATGGAATTCGTCGATCACATGTCCCAAATATGCGACCACACGTCCCAGAATAGAGTGGTTTCATTTTTCTGAGGTGTGGTTGACCATACTTGCTTAGTTATGCTACCACACGTCCCAAATTACTGATTTTTTATTCGATTTACGTACCTAACCTTGTGGTTCCTTCACGCACTTGATCCGCTTGATCCGACCATGATTGGAAGACCTGATACGACATGGTAAGACTGGGTTAGTGGAGTGTGGGTCTTACAACTCCCCCCCTCTTACATAAATATTATCCTCGAAAGTTGCACATACCTTCCGAGTTTAATAGGTGAGGATATTGCCTCTGCATAGCCTTTTCTTCTTCCCATGTGATTTCTTCCACATCTTGGCTTTTCCAAGTAACTTTAACATAATAGATGTCACGGTTGCATAGTCATTAAACCTTTCGACCAGTAATTTCAAAAGGTACGACTTCGAACGTCAAATCTTCAGTCAGACCCGATGGATCCGCTATTAGGATGTGTGTTGGATCTTGGATGTACTTCTTCAGCAACAAAATATGAAACACATCATGCACACCTGACATGGATGGGGGTAGTGCTAACTAATACTGTCACACCCCAATTCTGATCCAACCAGAATGGTGTGAGTGAACCGTCATTGAGCCAACGGTTCACACCCGGATCTCAAATAGACCGTGTCCACTCATACAAACCATTGCATAAAACCACAATCAGAATATAAATAGTACAGCGGAAGTCTTTAAATAAATGAACTGAGAATCTATTGATAAATTTAAATAAAATATCCAATTATTCAAATTCAAACATAAAATATAATATCCTTACATCCACTTAATCCAACTGAAAATAACTGAAAATAAATAAAAGTCAAATCAAAGGTACACGCAGAAAGGGCACTCGCATGAAGCGTAATGCTCGTCCTCTCCTGCCTGCACACCCAAAGCAGCAACATCACCATACGCTGGAGCATTCATATAGTCGTCCACCGTGTAACCTGCATCAACATCTAAAAATAATGTGTACACAAAGGGTGAGCTCACAACTAGCTCAGTAAGACAATCAGACAGTTTCACAATATTATGCATGAGTAACAATCATTTTATGCTGTGGTCTGGTTTAAGTTTGCAATGTGCTATAGAAAGGTTTGGTGGCCCCCGCACCTCTATACACGAGTGTGTGGCACAGCATGGATCACACCTTCATCGGCCCATATGCACCCATCATGGAATAGAGATAGAGTTAAGATATCCCCGTACCTCCCCTGATGCTCTACCCATACTAGTACCTAATGTAAGACCCGCACGCCACGAACCCGGCCTAACCTTACATTTTGTGTCGGGACCCGTCTACATATCATGGTCGAGCCAAGTGGACCAAGTGTGTGAAGAAACCCAAGACCCAATATGAAAATTTACCCAAAAACAGTCAAAATGAGGGTAGGGTCGCATGTTTTAACAGGCAGGTCCGACCCTCCCATCGACCCTCAACCATGGGTCGTAGGGTCTATGAGTTGTCCGACCCTCCCATCGACCCTCACCATCGACCCTCGGTACTCGGGAAAAACAGTACGAACCGAAAATTTGGAAAACTTCTTAATTTCGATTGAAACCTTTCCTAAACTCAATGAGACTTATTTTGGGAGGTTTTACTCTATAAATAGGACGTCCCTAAGCCTCTTTCAATCCTTTTACAACCCTAATTGGATTGAGAGAAAGAGAAGAGAAGGAAGAGAAGAAGAGAAGGAAAACTTGAAGAAAAGGCTAAGGAAGAAGAGAAAATTCGGAGGAACTCTGAATCTCAGCAAAACTAAGGTATGAATACATTCCCCATGATTTATTTAAGACTTTAGAATGGTTTATGAAGATGATATGACTTAGAAGAAACCCAAATCATCCACCTATGGTTAGGTTTTCATGGAAAACCATGGAGGAGATCATTAAAACCATGTAGGTGAATAAAGTATAGTTCTAAACCATAGAACATGTATAGAATGGATTGTGAAAGTAAGCCATAAAACCCAACCATGAAAGAGAAAACGAAATATGATATTTTCGACTCAAACCATGGAGGGTCGCACCTAGGGTCGATGGCAGATCCGACCCTAGCATCGACCCTCAGTTTTCGGGAAGTTCAGATTAGGGGGAGGGTCGCACCCAGGGTCGATCAGGACTCCGACCCTACCTCCGACCCTCAGTTTACAGAATGATTTTTAAATTCAGAATTAATTCTAATTAAATTCTATCGATTTTGTTAGGTCTTCTAGCAATATAATAACATTATAAAGATGATTCTAAAGCTTGAAAAAGTATCTATTAGCAAGCTAAGGTGAGGAAACCGAACTCTAAACTAATTGGTTAATAACAAACTGTTTTCTTTTTCTTGAGTCCAATGCCATGCTTGATTCTATGCGAATATGTTTGTAATGTGCATACAACATGTCATCCAATATTTCTATTACTTGTTCGTGCATATTTACTTTATTGTTTATAACATGATGATGATGATGATGATGATGATGTCGGTCCTTGTAGTCTTTGACTCTACCGGGGAGCCTTAGCTCTATCTCTATGGACATTCTGAGGGATGCTGGGGTGAGGCCTTAGATACACTGTTTGGCATTAGGATTGGTTAGTTGCGAGCCCAGTTTGCAAGCCCTCGCCAGTAGAGGCTTACGTGTTGCTATGGCACTATATAGCAATAAACGTTAACCTTTGTTATATAATGTTTATGATTAGGGTGGATGGGGACGACAATAAACGTTAACCTTTGGGCGGACTTCCACACCCTGTGTATAGAGGCGGGGTCAATAAACGTTAACCTTTGACCACCCAACCTTTCTATTGCGCATTGTAAACTATAAACCAGACCAAAGATATGAATTGATTGCATGCATGTGTATTGTTGCATTGTTTTGTTTACTCACTGAGCTCAAGTTGGAGAGCTGACCCTCGCGCGCACAATTCGTTTTTGTTTCTGATATTGCAGGTACTATGATTGAAGATTATCTCTACTCGCCAACATATACACCGGTGGAGGCTATGAATGAGCAAGCTGTGGAGAACGAACATGGTTCGTTAAGCGAGCGTTTCAGCGATGGATACGTTTAGTGTTTAGTTTTCGTATTTGGTTATTGTAATATTTATTAAGTTATGTTTTGGTTACTTGGAAATAAATGGAATATTAATTATTTATCATGTTTAGACCTCAGTTCATTATCTGTAAGACTTTCGCTATTTATTTTATTACCTCTGATTAATGTGGAATGTGTTTTGGTTTATCATATGTGGGATAGCCTATTTTGATATCTTGGTTGAACCGTTGGTTTATTGACGGTTCATCACACCATTCCGAATGGTACGGAATTGGGGTGTGACAACTTGGTATCAGAGCATCTCGTAGGCCTTACCGATTAAACCTGAATACTTCCACTGGAGTCCATGAACTGAGTTAGGATAAATTAAAAGCTTTAATACAAACAAACCATAAGCACCTGTATTGGTTGAGACAGAAATTAAACAAGACGATAATGTACATATAAAAGGTGGAATCATATATATACACTCAAACAGAAAGAGAAGACAAAAAATTATCCTGATAAAAAAATAATATAGGGTATTATCTATAAGTCAGGAAGTTATTTAGGAATACAAAGGATATAGTACAATAAGAAGAAGGAAGCATCTGTAAAGTAGAAAAATTGAATGCCGAGTTGGTACTCATAAGATGTGAAACTCGACGTATGACAAAGGAAGGAGAAAATGGCTAGTAATGTCTAATTCCCTGCAATGGTAAAGGAAAAGATCTCGGGCTGAATCCAATAGAGATAGGAGAATAATGGCCACATATTAAGAATAAGAGCAACTATAAAGAAGATAAAGCTATACTCCTGGGTGACATAGAGACTCAGAGTGAGATCCACCACAGGCTGATCTATTACCCACTGAGCATTAAGAAGAGGTTGAAACTTGACCCCACCACTATCTGGGTCGAGAATGGGTAATGAAAACTTATATGAGTAGATACTAAATAATGGTAATCAGATTAGAGCAAATAAGAGGAAGTGAACAACCAGGCCACTCCAGCTAACCACCTGGACTACCAATTACCTTGGTCACGGTTGTAATAAACTTGACCCAATAAAATACAAGAGCAACCACAAATGAGACCGACTATGCAAGTTGCTATCCAAATTGCCAATGCTACATCAACACCTCTGGGTCAAACCAAGTATGGTACCAATTGGTAGCATCACTGTACCCCAACACATGTTAGCTATAACACAGTGCTTATCATACAATAAGTCCCAGTAATGCACACCCCAGTGCAGTAGTTTGGTGCACAACAAGCAGTGTATCAAGGTGGTTAACCTTATCAGCCACCGATGTATGGGATAGTTGCATCATGACAGAATGATCCGACAAGGATTGAAGAAAGTCTTCTAAAAAAGATGATACCTCGGACATTTTCAGTAAATGGTCAAATCTATTATGGCCATATAAGTAGATAGGTTTATATAGGATGCGGTGCATTATTGTTTTACTCTTATGATTATAGAAGATGCACATACCAGATTTTAATTTCTCGTGCCTTGACAGGATACCTTCTTGATTTAACCTGTCAATTGGAGTTATAGATATTGTTTCTTTAGTATTAGTCCTGATTATACCAAACTGAGGCACTCTCATGATCCACAACATGAACAGAGATATGAACTGAATGAACAGTTAAATGCTTAATCATGTTGAGCGTACATCTACTGATTTATACCTGATTTATTGATGTACGAAAATTTTCTCCAGATTTATACCTGATATACTGATGTATGAAATCTTCTCCAGATTTATTCCTATAGTGCCTTGACCAATGGCATTGTATATACTCAATAGAACCTGTAACCATGAGGTCAAGAACTGTAGAACCTCTATTTTCATATATTTGGACCACCGTGCAATTTAATGATCTGTTGATGCCGGTTGGATTACCACATATTTACTCCTGATCCTTGAAACCTAGATTCGCTAGATAAAGCAAGTGGTTGTCATTATGATAATTGAAAGAAGGAAAAGAATTATTTTGGATGCACATTCTGATTCATAAACTCCTTGACCTTTGTTGATAAAGATGTTTAGTGATAATGGGATTATTGAAAGGAAGATGATTGGATTCAGATTAAATGCTATAGCCAAGAGACCTCTGATGAAGTAATGGAGAATCTATTTTGAGATTTCTAAGTGGATGGATATGAATCATGTCTATAAAAGAATGCATGAGCAAAAAAAAAAAAAAAATGAGAACTATCAAGGGTAGCCAGTAAAGAAATAGATAACACCCTAGTAGAGTTAAAAATGGCTATATCGGTATGAATTTCGACAAGGTAGAAGATTCCTAAAGACAAATTTAAGAGTGGATACAAGGATAAAGTCATGGCATAAGTAGTACTCGATTTAATACAATGATAATTGAGTTATGCCCATTGTTGAGGGATATGATTAAGTAAAGACCAAAAGAGTTTGGCTGAATTAATGAATTTTGAGCATATTCCCTAATGCTTAGACTTGGGATATGTAATGAGTAAATAGTCAAAAGATGTTTTTTGAGATATATAATAGAATGATAAAAGGAGGTGTGAGCTAATGAGCTTTTTGGGATATATGAGATTTCAAGCAATAGTCTTTGAAAAACTAAGAGAGAAAGGAACTACACGAGCTCTTAAGACCTTACATCAGATTTTGCTAGTTCAAGCACTTTTGGCCTAAATGTTGTATTAGATGAGTGTTATGAATAATGTCCAAATAGTATGGATGGATGAAATTTGGACGCAACCTAAATAAACTTGAGATGGCAGACTTTGACGTCATCTTGGGAATAGATTGGTTATCTCAACACTCTACAAAGTGATTATGTGCATAGAAGAGGTTATCATTCAAGAATAAAGATGGTATATAATTTGGTTTTATTGGAAACATATTGCCTAGTAAGCAGAAGCTGATCCTCTCTATGCTAAGGGCGAAGAGATGCCTTGAAGACTAATGAGTTGGATATATGGTATCTGTGGTATACGTTACCAAAGAAGTACCACAGATGGAAGACACTGATGTGATGCATAAATTTTTTGATGTGTTTTTAGGAGAGTTACCTAGTTACCATCTGGTCATGCGATCGAGTTCGTCATCGACTTGTTACCCATGACGATACTTGTGTCATAGGCACCTGTAGAGTAGCTCCTACGGAGTTGAAGAAATTGAGACTCAACTACAAGAGTTATTAGATAAGGGTTCTAATCGGCTAAGTATTGCATCATGGGAAGCGCCAATGCAATTCGTGAAGAAGAAGGACGGTAGTATTGTCTGCGTATAAACTACCGAGAATTTAACAAGCTCACGAACAAGAATCGATATTCACAACCTCATATTGATGACTTGTTTAAACAGTTGCAAGAAGCAAATGTATTTTCTAAGATTGATCTTCGATCAAGATATCATTAGCTGAAGAATTTGGATAGCGATATCTCGAAGACAGTTTTTAGAACTAGGATTGGCCAATTATGAGTTCTCGATTATGATGTTTGGATTAACCAATGCCCTTACAGCTTTTATGAAGCTGATGAACTGGGTGTTTCATGACATGTTGGACACATTGGTCATCGTTTTCATAGATGATATTTTGATTTATTCCAAGAATGAAGCAACTCATACAACGGATTTTAGAACAGCTTCACAACAGTTAAGAAGGGAAAAGCTTCATGCCAATTCCAAGAAATATGATACCTGATTAAACAAAGTGATCTTTTTAGATCATGTAGCATCATAAAAAGGGATTAAAGTGGACCCTATTAAGATAGAAGCAATTGTAGGGTGAGAAACACCTGAAGAATATTACAGAGATCAGAAGTTTCTTGGGTTAGCTGGTTATTACAGACGATTGTTGGAGGACCACTCTAAGATCGCAATACCTCTTACCAAGCTAACCAGGAAGGAGATGAGTTTAATTGGACTGACAAGTGTGAAGAATATTTTCAAACTCTAAAAGCAAGATTGATATCAGCTCCCATCTTGATCGTTCTAGCACCAGGGAAACCTTTTACCCTATGCATCGGAGCTTTCGGATTGGATCTACGATGCGGGTTGATGTAAGGAAAATAAGCGATTTCATATGCTTTAAGAAAACTGAAAGAGCATGAGAAGAGTTACCCAACTCATGATGGGAGTAAACAATTTTGATTCATGCAATCAAGACTTAGAGACATTATTTAAACGGAGAGGAATTTTAGATTAGATCGGATTACAAGTGTTTTATTTATCTCTTCATTAGAAAGAGTTGAACATGATGATAAGGAGATGGTTGGAATTGCTCAAGGATTAAGACCGTGATATTCAAGGTCACCGAGCAAGGCTAATGTAGTAGCTAAGGCCTTAAGCAAAAAGGGGATTATGAAGTCCGAAGAAGGACCCAGTATAAATGCTGCCTTATGTTCCGCAGCAACAGATTCAGATTTGGAAGAAGAGTAACATATAATAGAAACTCGTGATGATCCAATTGAGCGAGAACTTAGGGACGAAGAAAAAGTAGTAATTTTGTTATATCTGTATATAAGAGCGGTACAAGAAGATTTAGAGAAAGAAAAACCTAGCCTGGACTTACTTTGGATGCGGAGACGGTACTCAGATACAGAGGTAGACTCTGAATACATGAAGATAAAGACTCGGATATTATGAAGATGATAAGGATAAGAGCCATTGTACTCCACATTCAGGATATCCTGGAGTACCAATATGTATCATGACCTGAAGAGATAACAAATGTGGCTTAGTGCGTGTTCTAGTGTCTGAATTATCAGCAAGTAAAAGCTGAAAGACAAAGACCACCATGACTTACAATAAAAACTATGGGAGCCAGTTTGAAAGTGGAAGTGCATTACAATGAACTATGTCACTGATTTGCCACTGACTCCTAGATCGGTTGACGCAGTATGGGTGATTGTTGATCGCCTTATGAAAATAGCTCATTCTATTGCTATACGACCTCGGTATGCTTTGGAGCGGCTAACTAAGCTATATATGGATAATATTGTCAGATTGAATGGCATGTATAAGAGCCTAGTAACGGTTAGAAACTCATGCTTTATTTTGAAGTTTTGGGAGGATCTACAAAAAACAATGGGGGACAAAGTTGAAGTTTAGTACCGCATTTTACCTCAAACCGACGGATAGTCGGGGCGGACTATACAAATCCTAAGAGATATGCCCCGAGCTTGTAAAATTAATTTCAAGGAACTTGAGTTGAGAAGTCACCGTGAATTGAAGTTGCTATGTAAATGTTACCTATGAAGCATGGTACGGTAAAAATGTCAAACCCTTCAGTTTTGGAATGAAGTCGGTGAACGAAGAATTTTAAGACCTAAGTCTATGGAGGAAAACTATCAAGTGGTAGACAAGATCAAAGAAAAAGGGCTAAGACAGCTCAGAATTGTCAGAAGAGACACCAAGACCATGAGTTCGCCATAAATGACAAAGTGTTTTTGAAGATATCATTTATGCGTAGTTTGAAACGATTAGACAATAAGGGAAATTCATAATTTATATATGTGTTGGATCTTATAAACTTTGGGGAGATGTAGAAAAGTTGCATATCAATTAGCGTTACCGCTGTCCATGTGTAGTGTGCATGATGTATTTCGTGTGTCACTGTTGAAGAAGTACATTAAAGATCCATATTAAAGGTATTGACCACGGAATCACTGGATTAGATAGAATGTTTAACTATTGAAGTGGTACCAGCCTAGTTCACTAGTGGGAAGGTACAATGTTTCCAAAGCCGGGATAATTATTATGTGAAGGTAACCTGGCAAAGACAATACGTGGAGAAGAGTACATAGGAGGAAGAAGATGCAATGTGGAAATAGAATTCCCACCTATTGACTCCGAAGTAAATTCAAAATTTTGAGGACAAAATTTATTTTAAGGATGGGGGAGTTGTAAGATTCGTTCAAATTTTGAGGACAAAATTCATTTAAGGATGGGGGAGTTGTAAGATCCGTACTTTCAAATTTTGAGGACAAAATTTCTTTTAAGGGTGGAGGAGTTGTAAGACCCGCACGCCACGAACCCGGCCTAACCTTACATTTCGTGTCGGGACCCGTCTACATATCATGGTCGAGCCAAGTGGACCAAGTGTGTGAAGAAACCTAAGACCCAATATGAAAATTTACCCAAAAACAGTCAAAATGAGGGTAGGGTCGCATGTTTTAACAGGCAGGTCCGACCCTCCCATCGACCCTCAACCATGGGTCGTAGGGTCTATGAGTTGTCCGACCCTCCCATCGACCCTCACCATCGACCCTCGGTACTCGAGAAAAACAGCACGAACCAAAAATTTGGAAAACTTCCTAATATCGATTGGAACCTTTCCTAAACTCAATGAGACTTATTTTGGGAGGTTTTACTCTATAAATAGGACGTCCCTAAGCCTCTTTCAATCCTTTTACAACCCTAATTGGATTGAGAGAAAGAGAAGAGAAGGAAGAAAAGAAGAGGGAAAACTTGAAGAAAAGGCTAAGGAAGAAGAGAAAATTCGGAGGAACTCTAAATCTCAGCAAAACTAAGGTATGAATACATTCCCCATGATTTATTTAAGACTTTAGAATGGTTTATGAAGAGGATATGACTTAGAAGAAACCCAAATCATCCACCCATGGTTAGGTTTTCATAGAAAACCGTAGAGGAGATCATTAAAACCATGTAGGTGAATAAAGTATAGTTCTAAACCATAGAACATGTATAGAATGGAATGTGGAAGTAAGCCATAGAACCCAACCATGAAAGAGAAAACGAAATCTGATATTTTTGACTCAAACCATGGAGGGTCGCACCTAGGGTCGATGGCAGATCCGACCCTAGCATCGACCCTCAGTGTTAGAGAAGTTCAGATTAGGGGGAGGGTCGCACCCAGGGTCGATCAGGACTCCGACCCTACCTCCGACCCTCAGTTTATAGAATGGTTTTTAAATTTAGAATTAATTCTAATTAAATTCTATCGACTTTGTTAGGTCTTCTAGCAATATAATAACATTATAAAGATGATTCTAAAGCTTGGAAAAGTATCTATTAGCAAGCTAAGGTGAGGAAACCGAACTCTAAACTAATTGGTTAATAACAAACTGTTTTCTTTTTCTTGAGTCCAATGCCATGCTTGATTCTATGCGAATATGTTTGTAATGTGCATACAACATGTCTTCCAATATTTCTATTACTTGTTCATGCATATTTACTTTATTGTTTATAACATGATGATGATGATGATGATAGGAATAGGCATGTGATTGTATGTATGTGGTTGGTGTACTTGATGCGAGCGAGTATCAGGGGAGGTGTGATGAGAACGTTAATAAACGTTAACCTTTGGCGGGTCTCAGCCCTTTAGCTCTATCTCTAACTCAAGTCTTGTGCATTAGCATCGTTGTATCGCCATTACTTTAGCAGAACTATTATGTCGTAGAGTATCAGGGGAGGTGGTCTCGGTCCTTGTAGTCTCTGACTCTACCGAGGGGCCTTAGCTCTATCTCTATGGACATTCTGAGGGATGCTGGGGTGAGGCCTTGGATACACTGTTTGGCATTAGGATTGGTTAGTTGCGAGTCCAGTTTGCAAGCCCTCGCCAGCAGGGGCTTACGTGTTGGTATGGCACTATATAGCAATAAACGTTAACCTTTAAACGTTAGACTTTGTTATATAATGTTCATGATTAGGGTAGATGGGGACGACAATAAACGTTAACCTTTGGACGGACTTCCACACCCTGTGTATAGAGGCGGGGTCAATAAACGTTAACCTTTGACCACCCAACCTTTCTATTGCGCATTGCAAACTATAAACCAGACCAAAGATATGAATTGACTGCATGCATGTGTATTGTTGCATTGTTTTGTTTACTCACTGAGCTCAAGTTGGAGAGCTAACCCTCGCGTGCGCAATTCTTTTTAGTTTCTGATATTGCAGGTACTATGTTTGAAGATTATGTCTACTCGCCAACATATGCACTGGTGGAGGCTATGAATGAGCAAGCTGTGGAGAACGAACATGGTTCGTTAAGCGAGCGTTTCAGCGATGGATACGTTTAGTGTTTAGTTTTCGTATTTGGATATTGTAATATGTATTAAGTTATGTTTTGGTTACTTGAAAATAAATGGAATATTAATTATTTATCATGTTTAGACCTCAGTTCATTATTTGTAAGACTTCCGCTATTTATTTTATTACCTCTGATTAATGTGGAATGTGTTTTGGTTTATCATATGTGGGATAGCCTATTTTGAGATCCTGGTTGAACCATTGGTTTATTGACAATTCATCACACCATTCCGAATGGTGTGGAATTGGGGTGTGACACCTAAGCCCCTACTGGCCAGGGCTTGCAAACTGGGCTCGCAACTAACCAATCCTATATGTCATCAATGTATGCTCTATCCTAGCACAACCGTCTACGGCAAAGAGATAGAGCTAAGGTATCCCCGTACCTCCCCTGATACACTATCCGCAACTAACCCGCTAGGATAGAACAATACGCAGGTAGACCATATCCCAACATAACTCCCTATGGCATAGAGATAGAGCTAAAGCCTCGTGGACAAGCCAACGTCGGCATCAGAGACTACAGTGCCACATAACCATGGCCAGGCCAATGTCAACATCGGAGACCACCGTACCACAACCTTCCCTGATGCCCCACCCGTACCAAGCATGTTGAAATAGAATACTACAAAAGGTGTCAGTGTGAGGAATGATCCCAGGCCCATGCCCCACTCCACACACCAACGAAAACAATCACATGCCTAACAATCACATCCTTAAATGCATGAACAATAATAATAACTGAAAGTAAAAGATGGCATGTGATTATGCACAAACATCACATCATATATATTCAGGTTATTAACAACGATTTACTGTCCATTAATTATTAAGGTTTATGTCAGATTCCCTTACTTGACGCTCGTTTGATAGCTTGCTCCACGTCGCAAGATCCAAACGGAATATCACAAAGTCTTACAATATTATTAGGGTTTTATTAGAATAATTTCTTAGGGTTTACATTGGTTGGAAAACCAACAAATTCCAAAACCAGCCTTTCAGGGTTGACCGGTCGCAACATACCGGTTGCAGCTCTGTGAGCAAACTAGCAACTGGTATGGTCGACCGGTATGTCTCCGGAAGACCATACTTTAGGTTTTTCGACTTCCGTCAATCAATCTCCATGGATTTCCAGGGTTTCTCCTATCCATTCTAAGTCTGAGCTTTGAGTTAGAGTTATCTCCAACTCATTCAAGTCTAGTTTCGATGAATATCATCCTAGAACTCGAATCTAGGGTTTGACGGTAAATTAGGGTTAAACGACCAATTAGGGTTTTAGATAGGTTTAGATCAATACCTACTTTGCATGTATTGATCCACCCATACAACTATCATAGAGTAAGAAGAATGATTAAAACACTTACCGTCGACTGGCGTAGAGTGAGCTTCGTCGAACGGCAATGGCGACACCACCTTCTTCTTCCTAGCTTCCTCCCCTTTCCAACCTTCTTCTCCTCTCTAGGGTTTGTGATAGATAATGGAAAGGATTTGAGGAGGTTTAAGAGTGTTTATATAGGCTAGGATTAGGTTTTAGTTACCCTATTAGGATTAGGAAGGTCCAAGTATTAGGGTTTAGGAAAATGGGACCCGCAGAGATCCAATTTTGGATCTCCGTAGTCAGCTGCGCAGAGCTGACCGGTCGACCGGTACCAAGACCGGTACCATCGACCGATCAACATAAAATAATGATTATTTGACCGTCTTTGATCCGATTTCGTACCTGTTTGTCATCCGCTCGTCCCGTCTGGCTCGGTGATGATCGAAAGACCTATTACGACATGAAATCAAGGTTTAGACCGGGTTCACGGAGTGCGGGTCTTACAACTCCCCCACCCTTAAAAGAAATTTCGTCCCTTAAATTTGCATGTAGGTTTCACAACTTCTCCACCCTTAAAAGAAATTTTGGCCTCGAAATTTGAACGTACCTTGATCGTCAAAAAGGTTAGGGTACTCCTTCCTCATCGCGCTCTCCTCGTCCCAAGTAATTTCTTCGACATTTTGGCTTCTCCAATGCACCTTCACATAATGGATATCCTTGGTTCGAAGTTGTTGTACCTTTCGGCTTGAGAGCATCACAGGCACCACTTCAAATGTTAAGTCTTCGAACAAGTTTGGGGGTCTCATTGTCAAGATGTGCGATGGATCCCTGACATACTTCTTCAATAACGATACATGGAACACATTATGAACGCTTGACATAGATGGTGGTAGAGCCAATTGATATGCTACATTACCACGTCTAGCCAATATCTCGTATGGTCCCACATACCTGGGGCATAGCTTTCCCTTCTTACCAAACCGTTTCAGACCTCGCACCAGTGATATCTTCAAGAATACTTTGTCACCCACTGCAAACTCCAGATCTCGACGTCGATTATCCGCATAGTGTTTCTGTCGAACTTGAGCTGTCTTTACTCTTTCCTTGATCTGATCAATCACTCGACAAGTTTCTTTGACAAACTCCGGTCCTACAATTCTTCTTTCTCCCACCTCATTCCATAGCAGAGGTGTCCGACACTTCTTCCCATAGAGTGCTTCGTATGGAGCCATCTGAATTGTAGCCTGATAGCTGTTGTTATAAGTAAACTCGATAAGTGATAGTTTCTCATCCCAAGCTCCCTTGAAGTCTAATGCACAAGCTCGGAGCATATCCTCTAAAATCTGAATAGTTCGTTCTGACTGCCCATCCGTCTGAGGGTGAAAAGTTGTACTGAACTTCAACTTCATTCCCATAGCTTTCTGTAATCCTTCCCAGAACTTTGATGTAAAACGGGGATCTCTATCAGATACTATGCTTTCTGGGACGCCATGAAGTCTGACTATATTATCAACATATAACTTGGTCAGTTTCTCCATGGTATACTGAGGTCTTACCGCAATGAATCGAGCTGTCTTGGTGAGTCGATCGACTATTACCCAAACTGCATCCATTGACCTTGGTGTCAAAGGTAGGCCAGTGACGAAATCCATCGTAATGCAATCCCACTTCCACGCAGGCTCCGATAGTGGCTGTAGTAAACCTGTGGGTCTTTGCCTTTCTGCTTTAACTTGTTGACAATTCAGACATTGGAACACGAAACGAGCTATATCAGCTTTCATACCCCTCCACCAATATAGTCTTCTTAAATCATGGTACATTTTGGTACTTCCTGAATGTACCGAATATGGAGTGTAATGAGCTTCAGTCATAACTCGATCTCTGATATTGCAGTCTTCACTCTTAGGTATACATAACCGTCCACGATACCTGAGTACTTTGTCTGAATCCAAGGTAAAGTCAGGATTGCTCGTACCTTTCTCTAAGTCTTCTTGCACTGTCTTGAGATGTGGATCCTGTAGGATTGCTACCTTGACTTCGTCAACTAAATCCGGTGAGATCTTCAAAGCTGCGAACATCATGGTGAACTTATGAATTAAGCCTTGCTCGATTGGATCTTCTGCAGTCTTAATTATATACTCTTCATCGTCTCTATTTGAACTTGAGGCTGCGGCACATAATGCAGCATTTGTACTCGGTCCTGCCTCAGGTTTCGATGCCCATTTTCTGCTTAAGGCGTCGGCCACAACATTTGCTTTACCCGGATGATACTGGATGTCACAGCCATAATCTTTTAATAACTCCAGCCATCTCCTCTGTCTCATATTTAGAATCTTCTGAGTGAAAAGATAAGTTAAGCTCTTGTGATCTGACTTAATCTGAAACTTCTCACCGTACAAGTAGTGTCTCCAAGTTTTGATGGCATGTATAACCGCTGCTAACTCCAAATCATGCGTAGGATAGTTCTTCTCATGCTCTTTTAACTGCCTTGATGCGTAAGCAATCACCTATTCTCCTTGCATTAATACACACCCAATCCCTAACCCTGAAGCATCCGTATATAAGGTAAATGGTACGCTTGGTTCTGGAATGGTCAAGATAGGTGCAGAGACTAGTCTTGACATCAAAGTCTGAAAGCACTTCTCGCACTCATCTGTCCATATGAATTTCTCCCCTTTCTTGGTTAGTCTGGTGAGTGGAACAGCGATCCTGGAGTAATCCTCCATGAATCTTCTACAATAACCAGCCAACCCAAGGAAACTACGAATCTCCGCAACAGATTTTGGTGCTTCCCATCCTACTATAGCAGCTATCTTACTTGGATCAACCTTGATACCGTCTTCGGATACTACATGGCCCAAGAAAGCCACTTCCTTCAGCCAAAACTCACACTTCTTGAACTTAGCATAAAGCTTCTCCTTTCTCAGCCGTTGTAGGGCTGCCCTCAAATGTGTTGTATGAGCCTCCATGTCCTTTGAGTAGACCAATATGTCATCAATGAATACGATGACCGAAGTGTCCAACATATCATGAAACACTCGATTCATCAGTTCCATGAACGACGCTGAGGCGTTGGTCAACCCGAATGACATAACTAGAAACTCATAATGCCCATACCTCGTCCTGAAAGCAGTCTTCGGAATATCTCCGGCCTTGATCTTCAATTGGTGATACCCTGATCGAAGATCAATCTTCGAGAAAACCTTTGCACCTTGCAATTGATCGAACAGATCGTCGATTCTAGGCAAATGATACCGATTCTTGATCGTTAATTTGTTCAGTTCACGGTAGTCAATGCATAACCTTACACTTCCATCCTTCTTCTTGACAAATAATACAGGTGCTCCCCAAAGTGATATGCTAGGTCGTATGAAACCCTTATCTAACAATTCTTGTAACTGGGTCTTCAACTCCTTTAACTCGGTAGGGGCCATCTTGTATGGTGCTTTAGACACCGGCGCCGAACCTGGCATAAGGTCTATCACAAACTCTGTAGCCCTGTCCGATGGTAGACCTGGGAGATCCTCTGGAAATACATCTGGGAACTCTCGAACCACATCTATATCTTCCATCTTTTGTGACTCCGTCGTGATGTCGACTACAGATACTAGATACCCCACTCCCCCTTTCTCTAAGCATCTCTTAGCTTTTAGGCGGAGAGGATCAGCTTCCGCTTCCTAGGTAACTTGGTCCCAGTGAAGCTATACTCCTTTCCCTTTTTGTCTGTAAGCACAAGCTTCCTTTCACCACATAATAGAATAGATGAATGATGGCTTAGCCAATCCATTCCCAAGATGACATCAAAGTCTGCCATCTCGAGTAGTACCAGACTTGCTTCTAAGTCTCGGCCCTCAATACAAATTGTACATGGTCCATAATATTCAGTCAAAGCTACTTCGACTCCTAGCGGAGAGCAAACTATCAATCTTGGGTTCAAGTGCTTGATTGGTAACTCCATTCGCTTTCCAAAGGAAATAGAAACAAAGGAGTGCATGGCTCCAGAGTCAAAGAGTACTCCGACAGGTATACCAGCTACATTTATAATTCCTGAAATTTTATTGTCCCTTAGTTCTACATGCTCTTACACACAATGAAATAGTAAGCTAAATAGTAAGGGATAGAGTCATACCAGTGACCACCTCAGGTGATGCGGCTGCCTCTTCGGTAGTGACCGCAAATACTTTTCCTTGCTGGGGAGGTTGCTTCCTAGGTAGAGTGCAAGTCCTTGCAATATGACCCACTTGCTGACAGTTGAAACATTTAATGTTCGGATTGCGTCCAGCAAACTGTGGCACAGGTGGTGCCGTATTGTTCCTTACAGGCACTGTAGCGGTCTGAGCCCTGTATGGGCGGAAAGGTCTATTGTTACCGCCACTCAAACTCTCAATAGCGGGTCTCTTCACTCCCCTGTTCTGTGCAAAGAAGCTGTCCCTCTGACTGGATTCTATCACTCTTGCAACCTGTACAGCCTCATTATAAATTTTCTTGTCCAGACCCAATATATGCTCTCTGATGCCTCCACGCAGTCCAATGGTGAACCTACGTGTCTTGGTCTCTTCCTCTTGCATACTTGCCGGTGCAAAGAAAAATAACTCCTCGTACCTCTGCTGGTAAGCATCCACAGTCGACTGAGACTGTTGTAGATTAAGAAACTCCTTCTCCATCTGATCTCTGAAACTCTTCAGAAAATATTTATCGAAGAAGGCAACCTTGAACACTTCCCAATCCACCTGTGTATGCTTCATCTCCAGATATGTCCGTGTAGAATTCCACCAAGCATTCACATCTTCCTTCAGCATATGAGTGGTAAACAGGACTTTCTCATCCTCTATACAAGTCATCAGTCGAAAATTCTTCTCCATTTCTGCAACCCACTATGCTGGCCACAATGGTTTCCCTGCCTTACTTGTGAATGAAGAAGGCTTCAACTTTAGGAATCTATCCACCGCCCGACTCAGATCGTGCTGTCCCTGTGTATTCATTCCGTACCATGGTGGTGGATACGGATAGGCTCCCTGATAAGCAGAAGACGACGGAAACTGGTGCGGTGGTGGTACATTCTGTGCTTGGCCCATCGGCCCTGGACTACCATGCATCGGCTGTGTAGTATTATTCCCTCCAGACTCAGGCGTACCTTCATTGGGAACAGGACCCGGTGGCCTGAACATCTTCAACATCTCGCTCAGGAATGCTTTCTGCTGAGCTTGCATTTGATAGACCAGATTTGTAACAATTGTCTCAGAATTCCTGTGAGGAGGCCCAGGCAAATTTGTCGGTACCCTTGGAACCTGCTCTTCCTTAGCTACCGGGCTTGGCTCTCTAACATAGCCTGGTTCTACTTGCTCTTCTTCCTCGAGGCGCACCCTAGCTTGGTGACGCTTTCGGCCCCTACGACCGTTTTCGCCTACCATCTCAGACTGTTCTGTTTGGATCTGAGAAGAAGACATAACACATGAGAACAATAGTAGTGGTGTTAGTCTTGAACAATATAAGGCGAAACAGTCGTAAAGTAAAAATTTCAATCTGCAAATTTTTTTACAATTTTTATAAAATTTTTCTGGCTGTTCTGGTACTGACCGGTCGCACCACTGTAGAACACTGTGCGACCGGTATAGTCGACCGGTCAAAATATAAATTCTGACCGAGACATAGCGGTCGCAGCCCTGAGGGGTACCGGTCGACCGGTATGCCCAGAAAGGGCTTAAAATTGCAAAAAAGTGAGATTTTTCTCACTTTTTCCTTCTCTTTTCTCCTCCGGGGGCATTTCTCCTCTGGCTTTTGAGCTTCTACAGTCCGACCGGTCACCCTAGGAGTGATTTTCTTCCGATCCGGACTCGGCATATCGTCTCCAGGTAAGTCTCTTCTCTCTCTATCAAGTTTTTACAAATTTTCCATATCGTCTTTAGTTAGAATTATAGGTTTTTCCTTGGTTGAGAGATTCTAACCGTAGGAACTCTTTTCCTTCAGTTTAGAAAGGGTTTAGGGACCCCTAAGAGCAAAAGCCCTCAACCAATTTGAGGTTCCACCGAACGGTTTCCATAAAAATCAAATTTTTATAATTTTTAACCTAGGTTTTCAAAATTTTCGAAATTTCTTGATTTTTCTTAACTTCCTGAAATTTCTTGTTGTAATTGCCTGTGTTTGATTTGTTTGAAGAGTGCGGGGGTTACGTAAGTCCTCCTCCCCAAGTTTTTGGGTGAGTTCGAGGCTTTTTCCCAAATTACTGTCGTTATGCTGCTGAAATTTCAATAATTTCTAACATTTTCTTCTTGTTTTCTTTTTGTTTTACAGGTTAAATGGCTCCACGATGCAGTCTCGGCAAGCGTTCCTATGGCTTGGGCATGCGCGCTCCTCATCCACCAGTCCCACAGCTCGACGAACACTGGTTCCATTCGGAGGCGACACAAGCCCGCTTCCCTTGGTTTGACAACAAGAACATCGAATCTGGACGGCGGGTTAACTTGGAACAGTTTCACAGGTTCGATGTGCTAGCGGCTTTCGACAGACTTGGGTGGGTACCTGTCATTACCTACACTGAGACCACTCGTCCCAACCTGGTTAAGCATTTCTACGCCAACCTGTAGCTCCATGGGGATGTCAATGATCCCAATCAGGGTAGGGACTTGTGCATCTCCAGCTACGTTAAGGGCGTCCATATCTCTTTTGACACTCATCAGTTGGCTGACCTGTTAGGGGTTCCCAAAAACGAAGATCTAGTGTATTGCCCTCCAAAAGTGAAGGGCTATCTGAGCGAGGATCTACGCCGAGAGATAGCGGAGCAGATACTGAATCCTGGGGCTCCTATGAAGGCTGCTAGTCTGAAGTCTCTGGCTCGAGTTTATAGCCGCATCATCCAGCACAACATTGTGCCCCAGAGTGGCCACTACAGTGAGTTATCTCAGCTCACTCAGTACATCACCTACTGCGTCTACATAGGGGAGCGGGTCTCTCTCCCTTACTTCATTATCTGGACTATGCATCAGGCGACTCTGGCCGATCAGGCCAGTAATCTCCCATATGGCCGTCTCATCACTACTCTTCTGCGGCGCCTACGAGTGAGTATGAGAGGCGAGGTGGCTGTGGAGGATACCATGACCTCCGACATCGACTGGGATACCATTCTGAGGATGCAAATGGATAATCTGCCTGTTAGTGATGACGAGTTGGAGGCTTTCCCTCGCCCACTCAGGAGGGTAGCAGCCGCAGCAGCAGCAGCAGCAGCAGCCAATGCGGCACATGCAGCAGAGGCTGAGAGTGATGACGATGATAGGGCAGAGGATGCACCAGTGCCAGCCCCACAGCCTACACCTGTAGCACCACCGTCTACATCTACAGCTGGACCATCTCATCCTCCTCCGAACCCAGTGTTGAGCATGTTCACGGAGATCAGGGACACCCAGAGGGTCATCCTAGAGTCTCAGCGAGACATGGGTCAGGAGTTGGGACGTCTGGCTCGTAGCCTACGGGTCACACAGGACCATGTGCACTGGCTTACGGTCGCTTACGAGCGAGACTATGACATAGCGGACCCTATTCCTTCTAGGCCCCCTACCCCATATTTTTTTTTTGCTCTACCCTTTTGACTGTTTATATAACAGGGTAATTGTTCGATTTGTGGACCGTACCCTATAGCACTATTTCATTTGATACTCATTTTTCTATTTAATGAAAGTTTTATGGTTCACCCTAACTAGTGCATGTGTAATATTAAATTTCATATTTAATATAGTATATTATGCTCTTTCTTAGTCCGTCTCAGGTATCAAACAATGCTTAGGGTGTGTTTGTATTAAGATTTTTAAATTTTTCCTAACTCAGTTCATCGACTTAGTTAAGTGCAATATGGTCTGTAGGACAGAGCCCGAGAGCTCTGATACCAAGTTGTCACACCCCAATTCTGATCCAACCAGAATGGTGTGAGTGAACCGTCATTGAACCAACGGTTCACATCAGGATCTCAAATAGACCGTGTCCACTCATACAAACCATTGCACAAAACCACAATCAGAATATAAATAGTACAGCGGAAGTCTTTAAATAAATGAACTGAGAATCTATTGATAAATTTAAATAAAATATCCAATTATTCAAATTCAAACATAAAATATAATATCCTTACATCCACTTAATCCAACTGAAAATAACTGAAAATAAATCAAAGTCAAATCAAAGGTACACGCAGAAAGGGCACTCGCATGAAGCGTCATGCTCGTCCTTTCCTGCCTGCACACCCAGAGCAGCAACATCACCATACGCCGGAGCGTTCATATAGTCGTCCATCGTGTAACCTGCATCAACATCTAAAAACAATGTGTATACAAAGGGTGAGCTCACAACTAGCTCAGTAAGACAATCAGACAGTTTCACAATATTATGCATGAGTAACAATCATTTTATGCTGTGGTCTGGTTTAATTTTGCAATGTGCTATAGAAAGGTTTGGTGGCCCCCGCACCTCTATACACGAGTGTGTTGTACAACATTGATCACACCCTCATCGGCCCACATGCACCCATCATGGAATAGAGATAGAGCTAAGATATCCCCGTACCTCCCTTGATGCTCTACCCATACCAGTACCTAAGCCCCTACTGGCCAGGGCTTGCAAACTAGGCTCGCAACTAACCAATCCTATATGTCATCAATGTATGCTCTATCCCAGCACAGCCGTCTACGGCATAGAGATAGAGCTAAGGTATCCCCGTACCTCCCCTGATACCCTATCCGCAACTAACCCACTAGGATAGAACAATACGCAGGTAGACCATATCCCAACATAAGTCCCTACAGCATAGAGATAGAGCTAAAGCATCGTGGACAATCCAACGTCGGCATCGGAGACCACAGTGCCACATAACCATGGCCAGGCCAACATCAACATCGGAGACTACCGTACCACGACCTTCCCCTGATGCCCCACCCGTACCAAGCATGTTGAAATAGAATACTACAAAAGGTGCTAGTGTGAGGAATGACCCCAGGCCCATGCCCTACTCCACACACCAACGAAAACAATCACATCCCTAACAATCACATCCTATAATGCATGAAAAATAATAATAACTGAAAGTAAAAGATGGCATGTGAATATGTACAAACATCACATCATATATATTCAGGTTATTAACAATGATTTACTGTCCATTAATTATTAGGGTTTAGGTCAGATTCCCTTATCTGACGCTCGTTTGATAGCTTGCTCCACGTCGCAAGATCCAAACGGAATATCACAAAGTCCTACAATATTATTAGGATTTTATTAGAATAATTTCTTAGGATTTACGTTGGTTGGAAAACCAACAAAGTCCAAAACCAGCCTTTCAGGGATGACCGGTCGCAAAATACCGGTTGCAGCTCTGTGAGCAAACTAGCAACCAGTATGGTCGACCGGTATGTTTCCGAAAGACCATACTTTAGGTTTTTCGACTGCCGTCGATCAATATCCATGGATTTCCAGGGTTTCTCCTATCCATTCTAAGTCTGAGCTTCGAGTTAGAGTTATCTCCAACTCATTCAAGTCTAGTTTCGATGAATATCATCCTAGAACTCGAATCTAGGGTTTGACGGCAAATTAGGGTTAAACGGCCAATTAGGGTTTTAGATAGGTTTAGATCAATACCTACTTTGCATGGTATTGATCCACCCATATAACTATCATAGAGTAAGAAGAATGATTAAAACACTTACCGTTGACTGGCGTAGAGTAAGCTTCGTCGAACGGCAATGGCGGCACCACCTTCTTCTTCCTAGCTTCCTCCCCTTTCCAACCTTCTTCTCCTCTCTAGGGTTAGTGAGAGATAATGGAAAGGATTTGAGGAGGTTTAAGAGTGTTTATATAGGCTAGGATTAGGGTTTAGTAAACCTATTAGGATTAGGAAGGTCCAAGTATTAGGGTTTAGGAAAATGGGACCCACAGAGATCCAATTCTGGATCTCCATAGTCAGCTGCGCAGAGCTGACTGGTCGACCGGTACCAAGATCGGTACCATCGACCGGTCAACATAAAATAATGATTATTTGACCGTCTTTGATCCGATTTCGTACCTGTTTGTCATCCGCTCGTCCCGTCTGGCTCGGTGATGATCGGAAGACCTGTTACGACATGAAATCAAGGTTTAGACCGGGTTCACGGAGTGCGGGTCTTACAAATACGCCACCTTCCCATGCTTAGTTAGAATTTCATATTGTCCGATGTACCTTGGACTTAGCTTTCCTTTCTGTCCGAACCGTTTTAAGCCACACAAGGGTGATATTTTCAGGAATACTTTGTCACCCACAACGAACTCAAGGTCTTGACATCGAGTATCCGCATTCTGTTTTTGACGACTCTGAGCTGTCCTAACTCTTTCCTTGATTACGTCCACTACTTTGCATCTTTCTTCAACAAACTCAAGTGTAAGACCCGCACCCCATGAACCCGATCTAAACCTTGAATTCATGTCATAACAGGTCTTCCAATCATTACCGGGCCAGACGGGACGAGCGGATGACAAACAGGTATGAAACAGACCGAATTAAGTATGAATTAATTCATACCGGTATATGGTACCGGTCTTGGTACTGGTCGACTGGTATAGTCTGCGCAGCAGACCACTATGATCCTGAAACGGATCTCTACGGGTCCCACTTTCCAAATTTCAAACCGAAGGACTTTCCTAATGCTAGGAGGCTTCCTAAACCTAAACCTAGCCTATATAAACCCTCCTAAACCTCCTAAAATCTCTTCCATGATCCTCACTAACCCTAGTAAGGAGAAAGAGGCTGAAGAAGGAGAAGAAGCTAGGAAGGAGAGGCAAGAGCCGTCATTACTGCTCGACGAAGAACACCTTACCGCAAGTCGACGGTAAGTGTTTAAACCTTCTTTAAACCTTCTTTTACATTACTACTCTAGGATGGTTAGTTTGCTTGGATCAATACCATGCAAAGCAGGTATTGATCTAAACCCTATTTTGCCGTCAAACCCTAATCTAGTCGGTAAACCCTAGATTCAAGTTCTAGGTTGAGACCATCGAAACTAGGACTTGAATGGAGTTGGAAACAACTCTAACTCAATGCTCAGACCTAGAATGTATAGAAAAAACCCTAGGATCACTACGGGATGATCGACGACAGTCGAGAAACCAGACGTATGGTCTTCCGGAGACATATCGGTCGACCATACCGGTCGCACCATATGCGACCGGTACTTCCTGGGGACTGGTCTATGGGGACCGGTCGACCATACCGGTCACAGGTTTCCCCACAGTGCTGCGACAGGTACTGTGACCGGTCAGCTCTGTGAGATGTTTTTGACCTTGTTGGTTTTTCAACCAACGTAAACCTATTCTAACTAAACCCTAATATCGTGTAGGACCTTGTGATAGCACGTTTGGACCTTGCGACGTGGAGCAAGCTATCAAACAACCGTCAGGTAAGGGAATCAGACCTAAACCCTAATAATTAAATAATAGTAAACCGTTGATAATAATTATCATTCTGTCGATTGATGTTTGTGCATTCTCGCATGTCATCCTTTACTTTCAGTTATTATTATTGTTCATGCATACTTGCTATGCTAGGTTATGACTGTTAGGCATGTGATTGTTTTCGTTGGTGTATGGAATGGGAAGGGCTTGGGGTCTGGGATCATTCCTCACACTAGCACCTTTTCGTATCGTTTTGTCTTAGCATGCTTGGTACAGGTAGGGTATCAGGGGGAGGGAGTGGCACTGTGGTCTCCGGCCTGGCCACTAGACTCTAGCTCTATCTCTATGCCGTAGGGAGCTACGCTGGGACAGGGCCTACTGTGATGACATGTAAGATTGGTTAGTTGCGAGCCGAGTATGCAAGCCCTCGCCAATAGGGGCTTACGTGTTGGTATAGGTAGAGTACCAAGGGAGGTGTTGGCGGTGTTTGATCCGGAGGCCTTAGCTCTATCTCTATTCCATGATAGGGTGCATGTGGGACGACAGTGATTTTTGATCCATTGGGTGGCTTCACACACTCGTGTATAGAGGTGCGGTGACTGCCAATCCTTTCTATAGCACATTGCAAACTTAAATCGGACCATGATGTAAATGTTACTCATGCATATGTTTGTTGCATTGTCTGATTGTCTTACTGAGATAAGTTGTGAGCTCACCCTTGTGTACACCTTATTTTTAGATATTGATGCAGGTTACACAGTGGAGGATTACGTGGACGCTCTAGTATATGGAGGCGTGGCTGCCCTGGACGTGCAAGCAGGAGAGGATGAGCATGACGCTTCATGCAAGTATCCTTTCTGCGTGTACCTTTAGGATTTGATTTTATTTATTCTATTTATTTTCGGTTGAAGATACAATTGATGTAAAGATACTTACTTAAGTTTTGAGAATTTGAATAACTTGCAATTTTATTTAAATTTATCAATAGATTACTCAGTTCATTCTATTTAAGACTTTCGCTGTATTTATTATATTCTGATTGTGGTTATGTGCAATGATTTGTATGAGTGGACACGGTTTTATTGAGATCCTGATATGAACCGTTGGTTCAGTGACGGTTCACTCACACTTCTGGTTCAGCCAGAATTGGGGTATGACAACTTGGTATCAGAGCTCTTAGGTTCTGTCCAACAGACCATACTTGTACTTAACTAAGTCGATGAATTGAGATAGGAAAAATTAAAAAACTTAAATAAAACCCACCTTAAGCACTTGTTTGATGCCTAAGACTAAATATGACAGAGCATAGCATACTATATTAATTATGGAATTAATAAACAGACATGCTCTAGTGAGAAAAGAAACCATAACCATCTATTAAATATTTAAATTATAGCAAAAGTTAACGGTGCTACAGGGTACAGTCCACAAGCCGGACAGTTACCTTGTTATATAAACTATATTGAAAAAGAGAGGAAAAATGAGAAGTCTATCATGGGGTTGGGGGCATAGGAGGAATAGGGTCTGCAATATCATAATCACGCTCATAGGCGATCCTGAGCCAGTGCACTTGCTCCTGGGTGACTCTAAGGCTGCAAGCAAGGCGCCCCAAGTCACGGCTCATCTCACGCTGAGCATCCCTAATCTCCGTGAACATACCCATCACGATGTCGGGGGGAGGCTGAGATGGTCCCGCTGCATGTGTGGGCTGTGGTCGTCGGTCTTGGAACATCCTCCATCTATCATCGCCACCCTCATCATCACCCCTTGCCTCCGCTGCATGAGCCGCATTGGCTGCTGCTGCTACTACTGCCGCGGCTGCTACCCTCCTGAGTGGGCGAGGACGAGCCTCTAAGTCCTCATCACTGATCGACAGGCTATCCATCTGCATCCGGAGAATGGCATCACAGTCGATGTCCGAGGTCATAGTATCCTCAACGGCAGTCTCACCCCTCATGTCTACTCGTAATCGTTGCAGAAGAGTGGTGATGAGTCGGCCATATGGAAGGTTACTGGCCTGATCGGATAGTGTATCCTGATGCATGGTCCTGATAATGATGTAGGGAAGATAGACCCGCTCCCCAGTGCAGACGCAATAGGTCAAGTACTGAGTGAGCTGAGACAACTTGCTGTAATGGCCGCTCTGAGGCACAATATTGTGCTGGATGATGCGACTGTATACCCGAGGCACAGGTCTCAAGCTAGCAGCCTTCATATGCGCTCCAGGGTTAAGAAGTTGCTCCGAAATCTCCTGGCGCAAATCGTCTGTGAGAAAGCCCTTCATCTTAGGGGTACAGTAGACCAAGTCCCCATCATTGGGAATCCCTAGGAGATCGGCGAGCTGGTGAGTGTTGAAAGAGATGGGGACACCCTTGACGAGACTGGTAAGGTAGAGTTCCCCGCACTGACTGAAGTCATTGACATCTCCCTCTATCTCCAGGTTCGCATAGAAGTGTTTAACAAGGTTAGGACGGGTAGTCACCGTATAGGTGATAACGGGCAACCACCCGAGTCTATCAAAAGCTACCTCAACGTCAAATCGCTGCAGCTGCTCCAGGTTCATCCGTCGCCCCGACTCAATATTCTTCTCCTCGAACCAGGGAAAATGGGCGCCGCCTCAGAACGAAACCATCGCTCATCGAGCTGTGGAACAGGCGGATGCGGGCGGTGCATGCCAAGACCAAAGGAACATTTACCCACACCTCTACGTTGAGACATTTTGAACTACAAACAAAGACAACCAAAGAGAAATGGGTTAGAATTTTAGAAATTTCGATAGCATAACGACAGTAAATCAAGAAAAAGCCTCGAACTCACCCAAAACTTGGGGAGGAGGACTTATGTAACCCCCAAACACTTCATAAAAACCAAACATACATCAATCAAACAAGAAATTTAGGAATTTTTAGAAAAATTAGATTTTTTTACCAAAACCTAGGTTAAAAATTGAAAATTTTGTTTTTTGTGAAAACCTTTCGGTAGAACCTCAAATTGGTTGAGGCCTTTTGCTCATAGAGGTCCCTAAACCCATTCTAAGCCGAAGGAAAAGAGTTCCTACGGTTAGAATTTCCTAAACTAAGAAAAACCTAAATTTTGGGCTTGGAACCATAGAGAAACGATATGAAAGTGATGAATGGAAGGAAAAAACTTACTTGGAGGCGATGTTATAGGTCTTGATTGGGAGAAAATGGCTTTTATGATCACCGGTCGGACTGTAGCAACTCAGCAAGCTAGAGAGGAATCGCCACCGGAGAGGAAGAAGAAAAGAAAAGTGAGAAAAATCTCACTTTTCATGATTTTAAAGCCATTCTAGGCATACCGGTCGATGGTTTTGCCCATACCGGTTGATCGGTACCCCCCAAGGTATATCGACCGGTACCTCTCGGTCAGGAGAGAAATCCTGACTGGTCGACTATACCGGTTGCGCCATACCCTACAGGGTAGCGATCGGTACATCGACTGGTACCTCTCGGGAATCCGAGAAATTTTGTCCGCTTGGACATACCGGTCGCACTACCATACACAGTGCCGCGACCGGTATGTTGCGACCGGACAACTATTCGAAGCCTAGAAAATTTTGAGTTAAATCTTAAAAAAATTCCAATTTATGTTTTCGTTACGATTTTTCGCCTTGCATTTGTTAAAGACTAACACTATTATGACTGTTCGATTATACCTCATGTGTTATGTCTTCTTCTCAGATCCAAGCAGGAAAATTTATCTGAGATGGTAGGCGGAAACGGTCGTAAAGGCTCGCGAAGGCGTCACCACTCCAGGGTACGCCAAGATGAGGACAACGTGGAAATAGGAAATGTTGAGGAGCAAAATGTGAACCCAAACAGTGAAGAAAGGCAGAATCCTAGGGCACCAACAAATTTATCAGGACCTCCTCACACAAACTCTGAAACAATTATGACGAATCTGGTTTTTCAGATGGAAGCTCAGCAGAAAACATTCCTAAACGAGATGCTGAAGATGTTCAGGCCACCGGGATATATTCCTACAGAAGGTACACCTAAGTCTGGAAGAAATAACACCTCACTGCCAATGGATGGTAGTACTGGGACGATGGGCCAAGGACAGAATCTACAACCACCACACCAATTTCCATCGTCATCTGTCTATCAAGGAATCTATCCGTACCCACCACCATGGTATGGAATGAATGCAGAGGGGCAGAATGACCTAAGCCGAGCAGTGGATAGGTTCTTGAAGCTGAAACCCCCCTACTTTCACAGGGAAACCAGGAAAACCACTGTGGCCTGCACAGTGGGTGTCTGAAATAGAGAAGAACTTCCGTTTGATGACTTGTATGGAAGATGAGAAGGTGTTGTTTGCTACGCACATGCTTAAGGAAGATGCAAATGCCTGGTGGAATTCTACCCGGTCATACCTAGAGGTAAAGCACACTCAGATCGATTGGACAACATTCAAAGGAGCTTTCTTCGATAAATACTTTCCGAAGAGCTTTAGAGATCAAATGGAGAAGTAATTCCTCAACCTGAAGCAATCCCAGTAGACGGTTGATACTTACCAGAAGAGGTATAAAGAGCTGTTCTTTTTCGCTCCGACAAGCATGCAAGAAGAAGAAACCAAGACCCATAGGTTCACCATGGGATTACGTGTATGCTCTAGTGTATGGAAGCGTGGCTGCCCTGGACATGCAAGCAGGAGTGTACCTTTAGGATTTAATTTATTTAATCTATTTATTTTCGGTTGAAGATACAATTGATGTAAAGATACTTACTTAAGTTTTGGGAATTTGAATAACTTACTATTTTATTTACATTTATCAATAGATTACTCAGTTCATTCTATTTAAGACTTCTATTGTATTTATTATTATTCTGATTGTGGTTATGTGCAATGGTTTGTATGAGTAGACACGGTCTTATTGAGATCCTGGTGTGAACCGTTGGTTCAGTGATGGTTCACTCACACTTCTGGTTCAACTGAAATTGGGGTGTGGCAACTTGGTATCCGAGAGCACGTCTTGGGTTTGGAAAAGAAGATATAATGAGACTGTGCAGATTGCCAGGGTAATCGAATCCAGTCAAAGAGACAGTTTCTTTGCTCAGAACAGGGGACTGAAGAGGCCTGCTACTGAGACTTCAGGTGGAGGCAATACTAGACCATTCCGCCCATACAGGGTTCAGTCTGCTGTGGCGCCTGCAAGAAACACTACTGTACCACCACCGTCACAGTTTGCTGGACAGAACCCAAATGTTAAATGTTTTAACTGCCAGCAATTGGGTCATTATGCGAGGACCTGTACTCTACCCAAGAAGCATCTGCCGCAGTAAGGAAAGGTATTCGCAGTCACCACTGAAGAGGCAGCCGCATCACCTGATGTGGTTACTGGTATGATTCTATCCCTTCCTACTTGACTTACTGTTTGTTGCATTCGAGCATGTAGAACTAAGGGATAATTAAATTTCAGGGACTGTAAATATAGCTGGTATACCTGCCAGAGTACTCTTTGACTCTGGGGCCACGCACTGCTTCGTTTCTATTTCCTTTGGGAAGCGAATGGAATTACCTATCAAGTGTTTGAACCCAAGCTTGATAGTTCGTTCTCTGTTGGGAGTCGAAGTGGCATTGAATGAATACTATGGGCCGTGTACAGTTAGTATTGAGGGCCGAAACCTAGAAGCAAATCTGGTTCAACTCGAGATGACAGACTTTAACGTCATCTTGGGAATGGATTGGCTAGGCCATCATTCAGCTAGCTTATTATGTGGTGAAAGAAAACTAGTGCTTAAAGATGAGAAAGGAAAAGAGTTTAGCTTCACTAGGACCAAGTTACCTAGGAAGCGGAAGCTGATTCTCTCTGCCCTAAAAGCTAAGAGATGCTTAGAGAAGGGAGGAGTTGGGTATTTAGTGTCCGTGGTCGACATAACTGCTGAGGTTGTAAGCACCCCATTTTTGCCATCCCAACTAAACAAAGTCCTGCGGGCGTGTGGACAACAAAAGGAGAAAGATGATCGAAAGTTTGGATTTTTTACTGTGAATTTGAGGAAGTTTTCAATGGGTCTGTGAATTTGAGGAAGTTTTCAATGGGTCCACAGCAAGGTCATGGGTTATAATTTTGCATGGATACATAGGTCATAGAATTATCTTCGAAATGAGACCAGAATTGCTCGATTCTGACATCAAATGAAGAAGATATGATCATTTTAGTCAGATGATACGTACAAGGGAGATTTATGAAATTATTATAAATAATCCCAGGGGCCTTAATGCAAATTATCGTAAGTCGGATTGTTTGAATTTCAAATCATCATATCTTCATCATCCGACATCAGATTTAGATGATTCCAAGACCATTATTCTTCATTCATGATGTTCTACAAAGTGGACGTAAAAAATCCCAGGTAGAAGTCACCAGTGGGTCCCATGCAAGCTTTCATGCAAAATTATCGTTAGAACTTCAAAGCTTCATATCTTTTCCGTTCTACGTCGGATTCAGACGATTCCAAGGCCATTGTTCTTCATTTGTGATGTCCTACAAAGTGGACGTGGAAAATCTCGGGTAAAAGTCTCCAGTGGGTCCCATGCAAGCTTTCATGTAAAATTATCGTTAGAACTTCAAAGCTTCATATCTTTTCCGTTCTACGTCGGATTTAGACGATTCCAAGGCCATTGTTCTTCATTTGTGATGTCCTACAAAGTGGACGTGGAAAATCTCGGGTAAAAGTCTCCGGAGGGTTCCATGCAAAATTACATATGAAAATGGTCATTTAATATTCAAAAATTCATATTTTGATCATCCCATATCCAAATCAAGTAATTCCAGTGTCATTATGTTCCATTTTTAGTGCTCTACAAAGTGGACGTAAAATATTTTCGGTAGAAGCCTCCGAAGGATCTCATGCAGAATGGTCAGCCAAATTATCGATAATTGGTTCGCTTAAACTTCAAAAATTCATAAGTTGACCATTTTATTTCCAAATGAGGTGATTTCAGTTCCTATATTCCTCATTTTTAATGTTCTACAAAATGAACGTAAAAAAAAAATTTGGAATAGAGGCCATCGGAAAATTCCATGCAGGATGACAGCGGAAATGACCCATGAAATGACAAGGAGAGAAAACCCAGTTAATTCCAATCAATCCAGTCAACTCAGTTCAAGCCGGGTTTTGGTCCAACCTAGCTCAACCCATATCGGTTTAACTCGGTCAACCTAAGTCGGTCTCAACGCTGTTTCGAACCGTTTCATCCATGTGCATAGTATTTTTATATATATATATATATATATATATATATATATATATATATATATATATATATATATATATATTATTAAATTTATGTGTATATATGTATATAATATATATTATTATATATATATGATAAAATCCAAAAGAGATTGAGGAAAAAAAGAAAAGAGAGAATATGAGAGAATAAGAGAAAGAGAGAGAATAAAAGAAAGAGAAAGAAACAAAAGAAAAAAGGAAAAAAAAGAAAGAAAGAGAAGAAGAGAAGAAAAGGAAAGAAAGAAAAAAAGAGAAGAAAAGGAAAGAAAAAAAGAGAAGAGAAGAAAAGGAAAGAAAAAGAAAAAGAGAAGAAAAGGAAAGAAAAAAGAGAAGAGAAGAAAAGGAAAGAAAGAGAAAAAGAGAAGAAAAGGAAAGAAAAAGAAAAGAGAAGAAAAGGAAAGAAAGAGAAAAAGAGAAGAAAAGGAAAGAAAGAGAAAAAGAGAAGAAAAGGAAAGAAAGGAAAAGAGAAGAAAAGAAAAGAAAGAAGAGAAGAGAAGAGAAGAAAAGGAAAGAAAGAGAAGAGAAAAAAAGGAAATAAAAAAAAAGGGAGGGATTGAGAGTGAGAGAGACGTGAGAGAGATAGAGAGAGAGGGATTTTTTTTCTATTGAGAGAAAGATTGAGAGTGAGAGAGAGATTGAGTGAAGAAGAAGGAAAGAAGAGGAAGAAAAGGAAAAGAGAGATTGACGTGAGAGAGAGAGAGAGAGAGAGTTTTTTCTATTTTGGGAAAATTGGGAAAGAAAGGAAAAAGGAAAGATTGAGAGTGAGAAAAAGATTGAGTGAAGAAGAAGGAAAGAAGAATAATATAAAAGAGAGGTGAGGGGACGTGAAGAGGGGGGATTTTTCGGTTTTGGGGAGAGAGAGAGCTACGGGACAGAGGAGGAAGAGAAGAGAAAAAGCTGAGGGAGAGAGAACTCCCCAACCTCGAGGTAAGCCCCTCCCCCCTCCTTTGTTATTTTCTGTTTATCACCATTACCCAATCATCGATCAATGCTGTTGCAGTCTCCATTGATACCCTCATTCCTACAAAACCCAAGATCCAAATCTATCTTCCACACCACCATGCCACCTGTCAATCCTTTGCTAATCCACCTATCATCCCAAACCCAATCTGCTTACTTGAATCCATTTGGCTTTATTACCCAAACCACCGACATAACTCCATTACCTGATTCACCCCAGTCCAACAAGCCACTTGTTACAAACCCATCTTAAAACCCCTACAGATCACTTTCCCATACAACATCTGCATATCCCTTTTTCCAATCCCACACATGTGTACAATCATTAGCCAAACAACCATCTCCATTCACCAACACTTGCACCATTCAACACCCCCTTGCTACCACCTAATCCGAATACCTTCATCTCCCATCCTACTTTAATCCCACCTTCTGTCAACTCTCCACTAATCTTACTGTACACCACTACAACATCCCACATGACCATGGGACTTGAAATTTTAATGAGTTTAGATTCTGACCATGTGATTTGCAATTTTAATGATTAAATTGTACCATGTGATTGATTCCATATATTTTGAATTGAATGTGAATAAAATTGGTTCACATGATTTTAATTTTTATGAAATTGATCCCACCACATGCTTGGAATTTATATGAAATTTGATCCCATTGGCTTGAAATTTAAGGTAATTTGAATATGGACCATTGGATGTCAAATTTAATTTTGAACCATTAGATTATGATTTTGAGTGATCCGAACCATTGGATTTTATCAGGATTGATTTTAAATGAATCTGAATGATTGGATTGTGTTTTTGAGTGATTTTTAACCATTGGATCTTGATCATATGTGTTTTTAAGTGATTTAAACCGTTGAATCTTGATCATAGGTGTTTTTAAGCCATCTGGACCGTTGGATCTTTATTGTAATTGATTTTAAATGAATCTGAATCATTAGATTATTGTCTTGAGCGATCTGAACCATTGGATTGCTATCAGAAGTGATTTAAATGATTTTTGAATGGTTAGATTATTGTCTTGAGTGATTTGAACCATTGGATGGCTATCAGAAGTGATTTAAATGATTTTTGGATGGTTTATCTTGAGTGATCTGAACCATTGGATGGCTATCAGAAGTGATTTAAATGATTTTTTTGAATCATTAGATTATTGTCTTGAGTGATCTGAACCATTGGATTACTATCAGAAGTGATTAAATGATTTTAAACGGTTAGATTACCATCAAGAGTGATTTATACCATTGAATTTTGCATCATGAGTGTTTTAGATGCTCACTGACATGTTTGGATGCCACATAATTGCCATATTTGATGCTCACATTGCTCACATGCCATACTTGGAATGCTACACATGCTTATTGCCATATTTGCCTGTTACACTTGCTCACATGCCATATTGGATGATTACTGCCATGTTTGGATGCACACTTACCATGTTTGTATTGATTCACATGCTCACTTGCCATCTTTGATTGATTTGTTGTTAAATTTGAATATATTTCCAACATGCTATATTTGGATGCTTACACTGCTATATTTAAGCTCACATTGCTCTGTTAGATTGTTTACATTGTACAACAACTAGGGCAAGATACACCCTAAAATGGAAAGAATTGAAAATAATTAGGGTAGTGAAACCCTAAAAATGGAAAGAATAATTAGGGAAAAATAAACCCTAAAATAAAGAGAATAATTAGGGTAGTGAAACCCTAAAAATGGAAAGAAAATAATAATTAGGGAAAGTGAAACCCTAAAAAATGAAAATCACAATGAAAAGGGATAGGAAGCCCTAAAAACCTAAAAATAGAAATAATAAAAATAGAAAGAATTTGGTACACATCCCAAATAAAAATGGTAGGAATTTATGTCTCATCCCTAGATCCTATTAACAAAAATAGAAATAATTTGGTACACATCCCAAATAAAAATGGTAGGAATTTAAGTCTCATCCTTAGATCCTATTAACAAAAATAGAAAGAATTTGGTACACAATCCCAAATAAAAATGGTAGGAATTTAGGTCTCATCCCTAGATCCTATTGACAAAATTGGAAGGAATTTGGTACACATTCTAAATCCGACTCTCACAAAAATTTTTGAACTACGTCGTACCTGATTTCTAGGGCACTCCTTAGAATACGTAGGCAATTTGGGAATCCCAAATACGGTACAAAGCCACCCATCAACCATACATCCAGCATAAACTTCAACTTGAACAAAAAAAAAATCTAATTGAAGTACATGCATAAATCACTCCCATAATCTTTAATCACACAACCCATTTTTGAACTACGTTTTTGGACTTGATTTCCAGGATTGGAATATGTAGGCAGTTTGAGATGTCTTACACATCTCAGATTCAGTCCAAGACCGAACCATCTTTGGTTCGGTTCACTGTATAATATTGTACATTACATTTGCTTGTTTATTTACTTTAAAACATGATTGGCTGAATCCTAGGTTAGAACAACTTAGCAACTTGGTTTAGGACATCCCCCATTGAACCCTAGTCATCCAGTTGACCAAGCACAGTCAAAATTAGAATTTAAGAAAAGTTTGGGAGGCCGATATTGATCGGGCGGTTTGGGTTTCTAACACCTTCCCATAACCGTACCCTGAATACTTACCCGATCTCTTGCAGACCAAAGAACCGATACATTGAGTCACGAGTCAATAGAAGTCTTACGGTGAGGCTACATTTTTAGAGGTCCTAGACCTTAATCTAGGTGGCGACTCCAACAGAACAAATCGATCTTCATCGATATAGGATACACATTTCCATCCCGAGGAGGATCACGTCGATTTTCCATTGTCCTCACAGAGGTACCAAAGATGAAAGATCTAGATGTGGTACGAGAGTTTCCAGATGTATTTCCAGAAGATCTACCAGGTCTACCTCCAGACAGGGCTATAGAGTTCATGATAGACCTTATGCCAGGGTCGGCGTCGGTGTCTAAGGCACCATACAGGATGGCCCCTACGAAATTAAAGGAGTTGAAGACCCAATTACAGGAACTACTAGATAAGGGCTTCATACGACCAAGCATATCGCCATGGGCAGCACCTGTATTGTTCGTCAAGAAGAAGGATGGTAGCATACGACTATGTATCGACTACTGAGAGCTGAACAAGCTAACCATCAAGAACCGATATCCTTTGCCTAGGATTGATGATCTATTCGATCAGTTGCAGGGTGCAAAGGTTTTCTCGAAGATTGATCTTAGATTAGGGTATCACCAATTGAAGATCAAGGCTGCAGATATTCTGAAGACTGCTTTCAGGACATGGTATGGACATTATGAGTTCCTTGTAATGTCATTCGGGTTGACTAATGCTCCAGTGTCGTTCATGGAACTGATGAACCGAGTGTTTCATGACATGTTGGACACTTCGATCATCATATTCATTGATGACATATTGGTCTATTCACAAGACAGGGAGACTCATGCAACACATTTGAGAGCAGCCCTTCAACGGCTGAGAAGAGAGAAGCTTTACGCCAAGTACAAGAAGTGTGAATTTTGGCGGAAGGAAGTGGCCTTCTTGGGTCACGTAGTATCTGCAGACGGTATCAAGGTAGATCCAAGCAAGATCACAGCTATAGTAGGATGGGATGCACCGAAATCAATTGCGGAGGTTCGTAGTTTTCTTGGATTGGCTGGTTACTATAGAAGATTCGTGGAAGACTAATCAAGAATTGCAGTTCCACTTACCAGACTAACCAAGAAAGGGGAAAAGTTCATATGGACGGATGAGTGTGAAAAGTGCTTTCAGACTTTAAAGTCAAGACTAGTCTCTGCACCTATCTTGACCATCCCAGCACCAGGCTTGCCGTTTACCTTATATACGGATGCCTCAGGGTTAGGTCTTGGATGTGTGTTAATGCAAGGAGAACAGGTGATTGCCTACGCATCAAGACAGTTGAAAGAGCATGAGAAGAACTATCCTATGCATGATCTGGAGTTAGCAGCGGTTATTCACGCAATCAAGACTTGGAGACACTACCTTTACGGTGAAAAGTTTTAGATTAAGTCAGATCACAAGAGCTTAACTTACCTTTTCACTCAAAATGACCTAAATATGAGACAGAGGAGATGACTGGAATTATTAAAAGATTATGATTGTGACATCCAGTACCATCCGGGTAAGGCAAACGTTGTGGCTGATGCCTTAAGCCGAAAGTGGGCATCGAAGCCTGAGGCAGGACCTAGTACAAATGTTGCATTGTGTACTGCAGCCTCAAGCTTAATAGAAAATGATGAAGAGTATATATTAGAAAATGCAAGAGATCCAATGGAACATGGCTTAATTCATAAGTTCACGTTGATGTTTGTATCTTTGAAGATCTAATCGGATCTCATAGATGAGGTCAAAGTAGAAATCCTACAGGATCCACACCTCAAGACTGTGCAAGAAGATCTAAAGAAGGGTAAAAGCAATCCTGACTTTACCTTGGATTTAGACAAGGTACTCAGGTATCGTGGACGATTATGTATTCTTGAGAGTGAGAACTCAAATATCAGAGATCGAGTTATGACAGAAGCTCATTACACCCCATATTTGGTACATCTAGGAAGCACCAAGATGTACCATGATTTAAGAAGATTATATTGTTGGAGGGGTATGAAAGCGGATGTAGCTCGGTTCGTATTCCAATGTTTGAAATTCCAGCAAGTTAAAGCTGAAAGGCAGAGACCCACATATCGGAACCAGCGTGGAAGTGGGATTGTATCACAATGGATTTCGTCACTGGCCTACCCTTGACACCAAGGTCAGTGGATGCAGTATGGGTTATAGTTGATCGACTTACCAAGACAGCTTGATTCATCACTATCAGACCTCAGTATATCATGGAGAAGCTGGCCAAGTTATATGTGGATAATATAGTCAGACTTCATGGCGTCCCAGAAAGTATAGTAACTGATAGAGATCCCCATTTTACATCAAAGTTCTGGGAAGGATTACAGAAAGCAATGGGAACCAAGCTGAAGTTTAGCACAGCTTTTCATCCTTAGACAGACAGGTAGTCAAAAAAAAACTATTCAAATCTTAGAAGATATGCTCAGAGCATGTGCTTTAGATTTCAAAGGAGCTTGGGACGAGAAGCTATCACTCATCGAGTTTGCTTATAACAACAGTTACAATGCATCCAGATGGCTCCATATGAAGCACTCTATGGGAAGAAATGTCGTACACCTCTATTATGGAATGAGGTGGGAGAGAGAAGGATTGTAGGACCAGAGTTCTTCGAAGAAACTTGTCGAGTGATTGATCAAATTAAGGAAAGAGTGAAGATAGCTCAAGTTCGACAAAAGCACTATGCAGATAACTGACGTCGAGATCTGGAGTTTGCAGTGGGTGATAAAGTATTCTTGAAGATATCACCTGTGCGAGGTCTAAAATGGTTTGGTAAGAAGGGGAAGCTATGCCCCAGGTATATGGGACCATTCAAGATTTTTACTAGACGTGGCAATGTGGCATATCAACTGGCTCTACCACCATTCATATTAAGCGTTCATGATGTGTTACATGTTTCGTTATTGAAGAAGTATGTCAGGGATCCATCGCACATCTTGACAGCAGACCCACCAAACTTGACAGAGGACTTGACGTTTGAATTTGTACCTATGATGCTCACAAGCCGAAAAGTACAACATCTCCGAAGCAGGGTTATCCACTACGTGAAAGTGCATTGGAAAAGCCAAGACGTGGAAGAAATTATTTGGGAGGAAAAGAATGCAATGAGAAAGGAATACCCTAACCTTTTCGATGACCAAGGTATGATCAAATTTCGAGGCCAAAATTTATTTTAAGGGTGGGGAAGTTGTGAAACCTACATGCAAATTTCGGGAACGAAATTTCTTTTAAGGGTAGGGGAGTTGTAAGACCCGCACTCCATGAACCCGATCTAAACCTTGAATTCATGTCGTAACAGGTCTTCCAATCATCACCGGGCCAGACGGGACGAGCGGATGACAAACAGGTACGAAACAGACCGAATTAAGTATGGATTATTTCATACCGATCGATGGTACCGGTCTTGGTACTGGTCGACCGGTATATTCTGCGCAGCAGACCACTAAGATCCGGAAATGGATCTCTGTGGGTCCCACTTTCTAAATTTCAAACCGAAGGACTTTCCTAATGCTAGGAGGCTTCCTAAACCTAAACCTAGCCTATATAAACCCCCCTAAACCTCCTAAAATCTCTTCCATGATTCTCACAAACCCTAGTAAGGAGAAAGAGGCTGAAGAAGGAGAAGAAGCTAGGAAGGAGAGGGAAGAGCCACCATTGTCACTCGACGAAGAACACCTTATCGCAAGTCTACGGTAAGTGCTGAAACCTTCTTTAAACCAGCTTTTACATTACGACTCTAGGATGGTTAGTTTGCTTGGATCAATACCATGCAAAGCAGGTATTGATCTAAACCTTATTTTACTGTCAAACCCTAATCTAGTCGGTAAACCCTAGATTCAAGTTCTAGGTTGAGACCATCGAAACTAGGACTAAAATGGAGTTGGGAACAACTGTAACTCAATGCTCAGGCCTAAAATATGTAGGAGAAACCCTAGGATCACTAGGGGAGTCGAGAAACCGGACGTATGGTCTTCCGGAGACATACCGGTCGACCATACCGATCGCACCATATGCGACTGGTACTGCGAAGGGTACTTCCCGGGGACTGGTCTGTGGGGATTGGTCGACCATGTCGGTCGCAGGTTTCCCCACAGTGCTGTGACCGGTACTGTGATCGGTCAGCTCTGTGAGATGTGTTTTTGACCTTGTTGGTTTTCCAACCAACGTAAACCTATTATAACTAAACCCTAATATCGTGTAGGACCTTGTGATAGCATGTTTGGACCTTGCGATGCGGAGCAAGCTATCAAACAAACGTCAGGTAAGGGAATCAGACCTAAATCCTAATAATTAAATAATAATAAACCGTTGATAATAATTATGATTCTGTGGATTGATGTTTGTGCATTCTCGCATGTCATCCTTTACTTTCAGTTATTATTATTGTTCATGCATACTTGCTATGCTAGGTTGTGACTGTTTGGCATGTGATTGTTTTTGTTGGTGTGTGGAATGGGAAGGGCATGGGGTCTGGGATAATTCCTCACACTAGCACCTTTTCGTATTGTTCTGTCTTAGCATGGTTGGTGTGGGTAGGGTATCAGGGGGAGGGAGTGGCACTGTGGTCTCCACTAGACTCTAGCTCTATCTCTATGCCATAGGGAGCTATGCTGGGATAGGGCCTACTGTGATGACATGTAGGATTGGTTAGTTGCGAGCCCAGTTTGCAAGCCCTCGCTAATAGGGGCTTATGTGTTGGTATGGGTAGAGTATCAGGGGAGGTGTTGGGGGTGTTTGATCCGGACGCCTTAGCTCTATCTCTATTCCATGATAGGGTGCATGTGGGACGGCAGTGGTGTTTGATCCATTGGGCGGCTTCACACACTCTTGTATAGAGGTGCTGTGGCCGCCAATCCTTTCTATAGCACATTGCAAACTTAAACCGGACCTTGATGTGAATGTTACTCATGCATATGTTTGTTGCATTGTCTGATTGTCTTACTGAGCTAAGTTGTGAGCTCACCCTTGTGTACACCCTATTTTTAGATGTTGATGCAGTACACCCTATTTTTAGATGTTGATGCAGGTTACACAGTGGAGGATTACATGGACGCTCTAGTGTATGGAGGCGTGGCTGCCCTGGACGTGCAAGCAGGAGAGGACGAGCATGATGCTTCATGCGAGTGCCCTTTCTGCGTGTACCTTTAGGATTTGATTTTATTTATTCTATTTATTTTTGATTGAAGATACAATTGATGTAAAGATACTTACTTAAGTTTTGAGAATTTGAATAACTTGCTATTTTATTTAAATTTATCAATAGATTACTCAGTTCATTCTATTTAAGACTTCCGCTGTATTTATTATATTCTGATTGTGGTTATGTGCAATGGTTTGTATGAGTGGACACGATCTTATTGAGATCCTGGTGTGAACCGTTGGTTCAGTGACCATTCACTTACACTTCTGGTTCAGCCGAAATTGGGGTGTGATATCAGGGCCTAAAATTCTTCGCTCTTCGACTTCATTCCAAAACAAAGGTGTTTAACACTTCCTACCATATAATGCTTCACAGGGTGACATTTGTATAGTAACTTGATAGCTGTTGTTATATGCGAACTTGATCAATGGTAGCTTCTCATCCCATGATCTCTTGAAATCAATAACACAAGTTCAGAGCATGTCTTCTAAAATCTGAATGATACGCTCAGACTGTCCATCGGTTTGAGGTGAAATACTGTACTAAACTTTGATGTGGTTCCCATAGCCTTCTGTAATCCTTCTCAAAATTTTGAGGTAAAACATAGGTCTCTGTCAGACACAATGCTTTTAGGTACTCCATGTAATCTAACGATATTATCCACATACAGCTTAGCTAACCTCTCCAAGGTACACTAGGGTCGTATAGCTATGAAACGAGCTGTCTTAGTCAATCGATCTACAATCACCTAGATTACGTCAACTACTCTGGGAGTCAATGGTAACCCTGTGACGAAGTCCATAGTAATGCAATCCCATTTTCATGCTGGTTCTGGTAGTGGTTGCAACTAGCCTGTAGGTCTCTACCTTTCAGCCTTTGCCCATTGACAATTTAGGCATTGAGATACATATCTTGCTACATCTGCTTTCATTCCCCTCCATCAATATAGTTTCTTTAGATTGTGATACATCTTTGTACTCCCTGGATGTATCGAATACGCAGTAGTATGGGCTTCCTTCATCAATCTGTGCCTAATATCTAAGTCTTCACTTTCAGGAATACACACTGTTCTTTTGTATCTTAGTATCTTTTCGAAGTCTAAAGTGAAGTCAGGAGTAGTCCTACCTTTTTCAAGGTCTTCTTGCACTGTTCTCAGATAGGGGTCTAATTTAATAGTTGCTTTCACTTCATCTATCAGATCAGGTACAATCTTCAATGTAACAAACATGTTTGAAAATCGATGAATAAACCCTAGGCCGGTTGATACACCCGATTTATCAATCATGAACTGCTCACTACCGTAATTGAATACTTTTCCTATGACATACATTGCAGCATTTGTGCTAGCTCTTCCTGTGACTTTGTCATTGCTTTTCTGCTTAGTGCATCGGCTACTACATTAGCATTTCCTAGATGATATTGGATATCGCAATCATAATCCTTCAACAACTCCAGCCATCTCCTCTGTTTCATGTTCAAATCCTTCTGATTAAAAACATGAGTAAGACTCTTATGATTTGACTTAATCTAGAATTTCTCTCTGTACAAATAATGTCTCCATATCTTGACGGCATGTACCACCACTGCTAATTCTAAGTCATGAGTGGGGTAGTTCTTCTCTGGAAACTTTCCGAGGGCATGTGGTTGATACATGTGCCTTGTGTGGTCGACCATAGCTGCGACCACACGAGTGTTTAGTCAACTTTCATTCTGAGTCTAACCCCTTCATGATTTGATTCCTTGAACTATCACTAGGACCCTTCCTATGATTGATCTATGGCCTTAATTTCATATTTTTCACAATTATCTACTCCAACCTACTCTTCATGGCTTTCCTTTGAATTTTCATCTATAGGTCTCATGGTTGAGATCCTACTTTGAATCAATATTTCCTCCATGATCTATTCTAGCCATTCAACTAATGTAGGGGATGTTTTTATACCTTAAACTTGCTGAAGAATTAGAGTTCTCTCTGAAATTCCTCCTTTTAGTCTTCCTCTTCAATTCTCTTTCTATTCTTCCTCCTATTTTTCTCTCTCTTTCAGTTTGAGTTCTAAAAGAATGAAAGAGGCTAATGGACGTCCTATATATAGAGAAAAACCCTCCATATAGAGTCTTACTTTGATTAGAGAACTCCCTTCAGATTAGGAAGGTTTTCTAATTTCAGAGTCAATTATACCATCGTGTAGTTGCACATGGGGTCGCAAGATCCGTCGACTACATGCCCCAAATCTGTAACCACACGTCCCAGACTCCAGTGGTCTCATTATTCTGAGGTGTCGTCGACCACACCTGTTTAGGTATGCGACCACACGTCTCAATTAGATGATTTATGGTTCGAATTACATACCTAGCCTTGTGGTTTCTTCACGCACTTGGTTCGCTTGGTCCGACCATGATAGGAAGACCTGATACAAGGTGGTAAGACTGGGTTAGTACGATACGGGTCTTACAACTCCCCCCTCTTATATAAATTTCATCCTCGAAATTTGCAGATGCCTTTCGAGTCGAAAAGGTGAGGATATTGCTTTCGCATAGCATTCTCTTCTTCCCATGTGATCTCTTCCATGTTTTGGCTCCTTCAAGTAACTTTAACATAGTAAATGTCACGATTGCATAAACGTTGAACCTTCCAGCTGGTAATTTTGATTGGTGCTACTTCGAATGTCAAATCATCAGTTAGACCTAATGGATCTGCTGTTAGGACGTGTGTTGGATCTCGGATGTACTTCTTCAGTAATGAGATATGAAATACATCATGCACACTTGACATGGATGGGGGTAGTGCTAACTGAAATGCTACCTTCCCACGTTTAGTTAGAACTTCATAAGGTCCATATACCTGGGACACAATTTTTCCTTCTATCCAAACCTTTTTAAACCATGCATAGGAGATATTTTTAAAAATACCTTATCACCTATAGTGAATTCGAGATCTCTAGGTCGATTATCTGCATATTGCTTCTGACGGTTTTTGAGCTGTTTAGACTCTTTCCTTGATAATGTCGACCACTCAATAAGTCTCTTCAACAAACTCTGGTCCAACAATACTCCATTCTCTAATTTCGTTCCAAAATAAAGGAGTTCGATACTTCCTACCATACAGTGCTTCATAGGGTGACATCTGTATAGTTGCTTAATAGCTGTTGTTATAAACGAACTCAATCAATGATAATTTCTCATCCCATGATCCTTTGAAATCAATTACGCAAGCTGGGAGCATATTTTCTAAAATCTGAATGGTACGCTCTGACTGTCCATTGGTCTGAGGATGGAATGCAGTACTAAACTTCAACGTTGTACTCGTAGCCTTCTGTAATCATTCTCAAAACTTTGAGGTAAAACGTGGGTCTCTATCGAACACGATGCTTTCAGGTACACCATGCAATCTGATAATATTATCAACATACAGCTTAGCTAACCTCTCTAGGGTATACTGAGGTCATATTGCTATGAAACGAGCTGTCTTAGTCAAACAATCTATAATCACCCAGACCACGTCAACTACTCGGGGAGTCAATGGTAACCCAGTGACGAAGTCCATAGTGATGGAAATCCCATTTCCATGCTGGTTCTGGTTGTGGCTGCAATAAGCCCACAGGTCTTTGCCTTCAGCCTTAACCCGATGAAAAATTAGGCATTGAGTTACAAATTTAGCTACATCTACTTTCATTCCTCTCCATCAATATAGTTTCTTCAGATCATGATACATCTTTGTACTTCCAGGATGTATCGAATAAGCAGTGGTGTGAGCTTCCTTCATTAATCTATGTCTAATATCCAAGTCTTCATTTTCAGGAAGACATACCCTTCCTTTATATCTTAGTACCTTTTCAACGTCCAAGGTGAACTCAAGAGTAGTCCTACCTTTTTCAAGGTCTTCTTGCACCGTTCTTAGCTAAGGGTCTGATTTAATAACTGTCTTCACCTCGTCTATCAGATCAGGTATAATCTTCAATGTAGCAAACATGTTTGAGAATAGATGAATAAACCCTTGGTCAGTTGATTCATTCGGAATATCAATCACTGCTCTTTATTGTAATTAAATACTCTTCTTGTGACACACACTACAACATTTACACTAGCTTCTTCTTGGGATTCTATCATAGATTTCCTGCTTAGTGCGTCAGTAACTACATTAGTTTTTCCTGGATGATACTAGATATCCCAATCATAATCCTTCAGTAATTTCAACCATCTTCTCTGTCTCATGTTCAACTCCTTCTGATTAAAAAGATGAGTGAGACTCTTATGATCTAATTTGATCTAAAATTTTCTCCATATAAATAATGTCTCCATATCTTGACAGCATGTACCACCACTGCTAATTCCAAGTCATGAGTGGGATAGTTCTTCTCATGTGTCTTCAGTTGTCTTGAGGCATACACAATTACTTGTTCTCCTTGCATAAGCACACATCCCAAACCTAACCCAGACGCATCGGTGTACAAGGTAAATGGTTGTCCTGGGATTGAAATAGTCAAGATGGGAGCTGATATCAATCTAGCCTTCAATGTTTGGAAACACTCTTCACATTTATCGGTCCAAACAAACTTTTCTCCTTTCTTTGTCAGACTGGTGAGAGGTATGGTGATTCTAGAGTAATCTTCTACGAATTGTCGATAATAACCAGCTAAACCTAAGAAACTTCTGATTTCGGTAACATTCTTAGGTGCTTCCCATTTCACAATGGCTTCAATCTTTCTAGGATCCACTTTAATTCCTTTAGCAAATACAACATGGCCTAAGAAAGCGACTTCATTCAGCCAAAACTCACACATAGTAAATTTTGCGTAAAGCTTCTCTTTTCTTAGTCACTGCAAAGCGGCTTTTAGATTTGTGATATGAGTTTCTTTGTCCTTGGAGTAGACTAGTATGTCGTTAATAAATACAATAACTGACATATCCAACATATCATGGAATACCCGATTCAAGAGTTCCATAAAGGTTGCGGGTGCATTAGTCATTCTAAAAGACATAACTAAAAATTCATAATGTCCATATTTGGTTCTGAATGCTGTCTTTGGAATATCATCTTCCTTAATCTTCAACTGATGGTATCTTGACCGAAGATCAATTTTGGAGAACACTTTGACACCTTGCAACTGATCGAACAAGTCATCGATCCGAGGCAACGGGTATCGATTCTCGGTAGTCTATACACAGTGGAATGCTACCATTCTTCTTTTTCACGAACAATACTGGCACTCCCATGGTGATATGGTGGGTCTGATATAACCCTTGTCCAGTAACTCCTATAATTGTACCTTCAGTTCCTTCAGTTCAGTAGGAACCATTCGATAGGATGCTTTAGATACTGGTGCGGCTAGTATAAGATCTATAACAAATTCTGTCGCTCGGTCAGGTGGTAGTCCTGGTAGTTCCTCAGGAAATACATCTATAAATTCACGCACAACTTCAAATCCTCTATTCGTGGTGCTTCCTTGGTGAGGTTGATCACGGATACTAGATACCCAATTCCTCCTTTCTCGAGGCATTTTCTAGCCTTCAATGCAGAGAGAATGAGTTTTTGTTTACGAAAAAGTTTGGTTTCCGCAAAACTAAACTCTGTTCCTTCCTTGTCTTTAAATGTCAGTTTTTTTTTGCACATAATAGGTTTGCGGAGTGCCGAGCTAACCAATCCATTCCCAAGATAACTTTAAAGTCTGCCATCTCGAGTTGGATTAAGGTTGCCTCTAAAATATTCTCACCGATAAGAACTGGACATGGTCCATAACCTTTGTCTAGTTCCACTTCTAATCCCATAGGTGATCGCACAAGCAGTTTGTAGTCTAAAGGTCTGAGGGGTAGATTTAACTTCTTTCCAAAAGACATAGATATAAAAGAATGAGTAGCTCCAGAGTCAAAGAGTACTCTGGAAGGTAAGCCATTAATATGTATGATTACCTATGATTTGATTCAATTTAGTCTACATGCTCACACAAGGTAGTACAAAGTGAAAAGTTCATACCTGTGACCACATCAGGCGATACGACAGCATCCTCAGAAGTAACTGCATAAACTTTTTCTTGCTGTAACTGCTTCCTTGGCTTAGGACACTCTCTTGAATAATGTCCTACTTGATCACAGTTGAAGCATTTAACTCCAGCGCTACTTTGCTTTTGTAGAGGTGGGGCTGTTGGGGTAGTCTTAGCTGTAGTATTAAAGCCTTGAGTATGGAAGGGTTTGAATATCTTGGTGTTTCCTCCATTATATGTATTTCCATTAGGCCTTTTAATTCCCTTGTTCTGAGCAAGGTAGCTTTCCCTCTGGCTCGATTCCAGTACTCGAGCAATCTGTACTGCTTCATTATAAATCTTCTTTTTCAATCCCAATACATGCTCACGGATACTTCCCCTAAGTCCCATGACGAACCTTTGGGTTTTGGTATTTTCCTCCTGCATACTAGAGGGAGCGAAGAAAAATAGTTCTTCATAACGCTGTTGATATACGTCTACAGTCATCTGTCCCTGATACAGACATAGAAACTCCTTTTCCATTTGATCTCTGAAACTCCTTGGAAAATATTTCTCGAAGAAAGCTTCTTTATAAATAGCCCATGTCAGTTGGGCGTGCTTTGTTAACAGATAACTTCTAGTTGATTTCCACCAGTGGTGTGCATCTCCTTTCAACATAAATGTGGCACATAATACCTTCTCTTCTTCATTTATAGTCATCATCATAAAGTTTCTTTCCATTTCGTCGATCCAGTGAGTTGGCCACAACGGATCTGATGGTTTGTCTGTGAATTCCTTGGGCTTCAACTTCAGAAAATGCTCGTTCAGTCTAGAGTGATCAAGCTGATACTGAGCATATGCTCCATACATAGGCGGTTAGTACTGATAATTACCTTGGTTATACCCGCCTTGCGGTGCTTCAGGGTTTGGCACTTGACCTTTTACTGCTGGTGTTTGCAGTGCTTGTGGTACAGTATTGTTACCACCCGGTGCCATTCTGGCTTGTCCTATAGGTAGAGATGTTGTGTTTGCAATTGGGAAAGCAATTCCCATAGCAGCGTGCATGTTGGCTTGTATTTGCTGTGCCAAATTCATCACCGTAGTAGCCAAATTCGTAGGTGGTGCAAATAAGTTGGTTGGGTTGGCTTGGGTGTGCACATTCTGAGGCGTAACAGATTGAGTTCTAATATTTCCTTCCTATCCTTGTTGACCTTCATTGTCATTGGTCTCCATAGGGAGTGGAGATGAGTTGAGATTTTGTCATCTTCTACTTACTCTACGGCCAGTCATTTCCTGTTTTCGATGGTGGTAGTGTCTGAAAATCAAGGAAACATATGAGGCAAGCATAATATACGTTAATATTATGTTAATTTTCAAATAAACAAGGCAAAGTTTCAATTTTTAAAATCATTCTCTCAAAACAGGGCATTTTCATCGTGGGGTCGATCGTGGGGTCGCACTATATGAGACCACAAGGTTGCGACTGCACGAACCCTATCAGCTCACTGAGAGCCTGTGGTCGATCATGGGGTCGATCATGGGGTCACATTTTTGGTCTAATTCTGCAATATCACGACACCAAATCAGATTTTTAAAATTTGATTTTGAGCTATTTTCTTATTTTCACTTTTGTCTTCTACTATTCACAACTCAACTCGCCACCACAAAGTTGCTACAGTGTCAATTGTACGAATTTGGTGATTCTTTCATCGATCTACGACCTACATTTCGTTCCTCCAGGTATGTTCCCTACTCTTTCTCCTTTTTAAGCTTTCATACCTAGGTTTTGCTCTATTTATAGGATTTTCTTCAAATTAATATTTTTCTGACAGTAAAAATTTGATTTTTATTGGGGATTATTGCTATTGGCCACCCAATGGATGAAAGCCCTCAAGAAAATTCGAGTTTCATCAATTAGTTTAACAGAAACTTGAAAATTTTCATTTTTGACCTAAATTTTGGGGTTTTTCCCCCATTGTCAAAATTTCTTCAAATTCGACCTACCTAGTTTAAATTTCCTATTGTATTAGCCTTGCAAGATGGTTTGGGACCTATGTAAGTCCTCCTGCCCAAATGTTTGGGTGAAAAGTGAGGCTTTTGGCCAATCACACCGTCATAATGCCAAAATTTTGAATTTTCACTATATTTGATATGTTGCTTGTTGGTCTATGCCCTTGCAGACAACATGGCTCGCACTAAAGTCCTCATAGTTTATGATCCCCGTCGCTTCGGGTCCATTGAAACAGAGGCATGGTATCCCTGGTATGAGCACAAAAAGGTGGAAGGGGGTCATTGTGTCAACTTGACTCGCCTAGCCCTATTTGATGTGGAGGGAGCAATTGGTGATATGGGCTAGCTCCCTATGATTTTATATAAGGGTTGCACCTGTCCTGAGTTGGTGAAATAGTTTTACTATAATTTACAGGTGGAGGGTGACCTAGAGGATATAAATAAGGGCAGAGAGCTCAGGATCACCAGTTTTGTTAAAGGGGTAGAGGTCTCATTTAACTACCAGGAGTTGGCTGATATCCTAGGCATCTCAAATGACGGTCCCTTAGAATACTGCGCACCCTAGGAACCCCAGTTCCTATCAGTGCGAATGGGTGCAGAAATAGATAACCAGATTCTTCGGGATGATTACTGGCAGATGAAGGAAATTAACCTACGTCTAGAGCCCCGAGTATATTGCAAGATCATTCAGCACAACCTGATTCCCTAGAGTGGACACTATAAGAAGGTTTTACAGTTGACCCAGTACCTTCTGTACTGCATCTGCACTAGGTAGCCTATCTGCCTTCTTTATATCATTATCAGGACCATGCACCTTGCCACGATGTCTGGTCTGGTGGGTAACCTACCTTATGGGCGTTTGATCACCACTTTCCTCATTCACTTACAAATATATTTGGTCGATGAGAGGATTCGTGAGGACAATTTTTTGACTGACCTTGATTGGGAGGCCATCTGTAGGATGGGGATGCGAGATGTGCAGGTCAGTGACGAGGAGAGAAACGCTATGAGATGTCCTCTCACTCGGGTAGCGGCAGCAGATGCAGAGGGCAGCAGCAGCGACAACAGAGGTAGCAGTAGAGGCACACGAGAGTGATGATGAGGAGGATGATGATCGGATGTACATGGATGTAGATGCCATACCTCTTCCATCACCACAGCATTCCACTGGAGCTGGCCCTTCTCGGGCTCCTTCTCACTAAGCTGGTGCTTCGCGCCCACCACCAGATGACATGATGGGACTGCTACATGAGATTCGAGGGGCTCAGTGTACCACAGATGAGAGGGTAGCTGATCTAGCAGCTAGTCTCCAGGTAACCCAGACTCAAGTAGCTTGGCTTACGAGAGTATATACTGAGGACTATGATCGAGATCGTGAAGCACCTCCTCCTCCAGCACCCCCAGCTTCATGATACCGTTTATTTCTTTTTCCTTTTATATTACAAAGTAACTTTTCGGGTTGTAGGCCGTACTCTGATTCGGACATACAATTTTTTATATATAAAAAATTTGTTTCCCATTTACATATGTGCATTATTTTCTTTCTTAGTTTATGTCTCATACAACACATGTGCTTTTGGTGTGTTCTTATTATAGTTTTTAATTTTTATCCTAACTCAGTTCACGACCCTTGTGGTAGTATTTTGGTTTAATAAAGTAAAGCCTGAGAGCTCTAATACCAAGCTACCACATCCCAATTCTGAACCAACCAGAATGGTGTGATAAACCTTCCATAGACCAATGGTTCAACCAAGATTTCGTATAGGCCGTGCCCATTCGATTAAACTAGATACATCCCACAAGCAAATTCAGAGTAAATAAACGATAGCGGAAATTTTTAATACTAATGAACTGAGTATCTGACAATGATAGCATAATTAAGTATCCAATTATCTCCAATATACCTCAAGACATAAAATAAAATAAAATAATCAATTACATGTTCCCATAACTAAACAACTAAGCTAATCAAAAACACGAGTTACACTCGCACAACGAATCATGCCCATCTTCTTTAGCTTCTACGTCCATCGCAGCAACGTGTCCATACGTCGACGTATTCATATATTCTTCAACAGTAGGGACCTGCATCAAGAACTAAAAATATTCGACGTCGAAAGGGTGAGCACACATCACGGCTCAGTGAGTAAACAAAACAATGCAACAAACATATGCATGCATTTAATTCATATCTTTGGTCTGGTTTATAAGTTTGCAATGTGCTATAGAAAGATTTGGTGGCCGCCGCACCTCTATACACGAGTCTATGAATCCGCCCAATGGATCAAACATCATTTTTGTCTCACATGTACCCACCATGGAATAGAGATAGAGCTAAAGTGTTCGGATCAAATACCGCCAACACTTCCCCTGATGCCCTACCCATACCAATACGTAAGCCCCTATTGACGAGGGCTTACAAACTGGGCTCGCAACTAACCAATCCTAAATGTCATCCAGTGTATCCAAGGCTTCACCCCAACATCCCTCAATACGTCCATAGAGATAGAGCTAAGAAACCCTGACAAATTCAGAGACCACACGGTTCGAGACCACCTCCCCTAATGCCATACGACGTAATAGTTCTGCTAATATAATGGCGATACGACGATGTCAGTAGGCAAGACTTGAGTAGAGATAGAACTAGAGTCTGGTGACCAAGTCAAAGACCACAATGCCACGTCCTCCCCCTGATGCTCCACTAGCATCCAACACACTAACCACATACACACAGTCACATGCTTATTCCTAGCATCACTAATGAACATGGTAGCAAATAGACAAAAGTAAATATGCATGAACAGTAATAACAGTAATATTGGATGACATGTGAGATGCACATTACAAGCATACAAGCATAGAATCAATCAAGGCATTTGACTTAATAAAATAATATTTTATTATTATCCAATTAGTTTAGGTCTTGTTCCCTTACTTGTTAGCAAAACTTGATCTCTTTTCAAGCCTTATAATTCTCTTTGAATCAATTTAATGACCTAAAAATTGTATAAATTTAAGTTAGGATTCATGTGTAATGTATTACAGTAGTCGAAAATCAAAATCGATCACTGATAGGTGTTTGATAGGCCATATGATCACATGCTGTGTCGACCTTACTACGTACGATCGATACCCTACGGTCGCACTATATTTGACCATACCCTGCGACCGTATGTTTCCTGAATTCTTCCCGAATAGCTATGGTTGATGGTATGGTTACCCTATGGTCAACCGTAGCTGCAACTATATGCTTGTTTGATCCAGAAACCACTTTCAATTTGAATTCTTCCTCTTGGCTCCTCAGTAGGGTCCTTCCTAATGATCATTCTAAGGTCCATTCTCTTAGTTTAATCAACTGATTACTTTAATCCATTCTCTATGGTCTCCCCTTTGAGATTTGCTCAGAAAATCCCATAGCTGATTCCTTACATTGGGTTTGGTATTATAATTTACACTAAAAATTCCTACTTTTGATGTTCTAAGGCTTCAGAGACAAGGTTCATACCTTACTTGTTATAAGGAATCAGTAGAACTCTTCTCTCAGCCTTCTCCTTAGTTTTTTCTCTTTCTCCTTCTCTTCCTTCTCTTCCTTCTCTTCCTTTAGGGTTTGCTAATGTTCCAAAAGAGTAAAAAATGGTTAAGAGATGTCCTTTATATGGAGAAAAACTCTCCATATAGAGTTCTCTAATAATAGGAAAGAGACCCTCCTTAATTTAGGAAAGTTTTCAAGTTCGGAGTCTGATTTAGGGTCTTACGGTCGATGGCCTACGGTCACAGAACCCGTCAACTGTAGGGTAAAAAACATCGACCGTAGTATCAATGGTCTGTGATCTTTGTTTTCTACCATATGGTCGACCATACCTACCCAGGTATTCGACCATACGTATACTTTTTAGAGTGTTGGGTCGATTTTCATACCTGGTTTGTGATCCTATATCACACGGTCAATCCACTTGGTCTAGAAATAATAGGAAGACCTGACACGATACGGTTAAACTGGGTTAGTGGAGTGCGGGTTTTACATTAATGATGCAATACAAAGAAAAAAAAAGCAATTATGAGTGACATTCAAGTGCATATGCAATCATGGCCGGCCTATACCCTAGCAAGGATCTGCCCCATACCCCACCACATAAGTGATTGCCTCTTACCCCACCACCTGAGCGATTGCCCCTTACCCTACCACTTAAGCGATTGCCCCGTACCCTACCACCTAAGCATATACCCGTACCTCACCACCTGAGTATTCCGTACCTCACTGCCTGGATTGATTCCCCTCACTAAAGCACAAGTCTTTTGACCAAGTTGATGCATGATGCATGGTAATATAATAACAAGAGGCATACACCCCAACAGAGATCCTCAACTCCACCCCCTGGACTGACTATGCCCCGACTAAGGTGCTAGTCGGGCATATGACCGCGTATTGTGCTCCCATACGCCACACGTCTATATACCCACTAAACACAACCACATCCACATCACAATCACCTAACATGGCATTTGCATGCAATAAGTAAAGTTGTACTCCAGCAGAGATCCTTGGTTCATTGTTCCCACGGATCATCGTAGCCCTACTAGAGTATAGCGTGCCAACATGGCCCGTGTATTGTGCTCCCACACGCCACACACCCATCATACATGGTCTCAAGGAGGATTGCACCCTAGCAAAGATTTCCGACTCCCCACTCCCATGGTTCGTCGTGTCCCCACTAAGGTTTAGTCAATCTGAACGTGATTCATGAAGTCACCTGTTACATGAACCACCATACATGGGTGGCACCCCAACAGAGATCCCCGAATCGCCACACCAATGGATCACTGTGTCTTTATTAAGACGCGGGCAGACCAACATGGTATGTATACCCATACTCCAACACATAACACGCACCATCATACATGTACAATGATATGAAATACTACTCCAACATCGTGGCCCATGTATTGTGCTCTAACACGCCACACGTCCACAATAAAAAATCTAACATACATAATGATCATTATAATGGAAATGCATGAACAGTTATATACAATTTATTGGATAACATGTTATAAAAGGAAAACAACAATCAACATGTAGCAGAAACACATGCTCAAACTCTATGGGACCCGACCCCTCACTTGTAGACACTAGAGGTGCTGCTGAACCTGAAAGCAGGCAAAAGGGTTCTTCCACCACCTGCGGTGTTTTACTTAATTAGTTAAATAAGTTTTATTAGGTTGGTAAACATCTTTTAAACTAGCATAGACAAGTCCTAGAATCCATGTACGAGTCCCAAGATAAGCTAGGAACCAAATAGTAGGTCTTTTACAGTCCAAACTAGGCTTATAAAATAAATTAGTCTGAATTGGAGGATATAACTGCTTGGGGGTTCCTCCAGTAGGTTATCCGGTTAACACTTAGAACAATTTCAAAGTAGGCAGAACCAGAGGATGAATCGGATGGTCTAATCGGATGGTCAAGCATTCGGTAGACCATCCGATTCGCATCCATTGTCACAATAGTGAGGTTCCAATAGGCTAATCGGATGCTTAACTGGATGGTGTACCATTTGATAATGCCTCCACTTGGTATTAAGCCTACATGGAGGCTTAAGTTAATAAGAGCCACTGATTTACTGGAGGGTCAGACGGAGGATCATACCCCCGGTAGGGTAACTCCGGAAGGTCCACTGGTTAGGTATTGGTCTGACACACCAAGGCATTTGCCTTGGTGGAGGACTGGTCTTTGTTAACCAGAGGTAGGGCCAATGCCATGCCTCTGGCTCTGCCTCTGGTCTAGGCCCAGAACCTAGGCACGAACCAGAGAAGGTTTTCTCCTTTAGGGATTGTTTTCCCCACTTGGTTCCCTACACTTCAAGTGGTAGGAAATATTCTCCCATCATATTTACACACAATGGGAGTCATTCAGACTCCATTGATGCCTCCATTCATGGAGGGGTGATAACCTAGGTTTATTAGATTAGTATTCGGTCTTCATTAATGGAGATCATTAATGGTAGAGCTTCACCTTGGTCTCAAGCATGCATTCCCACAAGAATGAAGAGGAAAAGTGGGAAGAACACTTACCTCAAGGGGAATCGGTGCTTGAGCTCCAAGTCCCTCTCCAGCTCACTCTCACTCACAAAGACCCAATGGGAGAGAAATAAAGAATGGGCCTCCTTATTTATAGCAACCCATGGAGAGAGAAGGTGTCCCACTTGTATATAACCAGATGCTGCCAACCGGGTGATCCATCATCCGATTATGCCTCCAGTGGGGCTTAAAAATAGGTTTAGGCTTAGTTTTGTGGGCCTAGTTTGGTAGGGATGCTTCCTAGGTAACATGTATCTTCTCCCCCCATATTCTACCATTACTAGGTGATCCAAGAAGATGACCCAACATCATATGGAGAATTAAAAGTTAGGGTGCCAAGTGTTGGCACAATAAGACTCGATACAGAGGGATCCAAACTAGTGAGGATTCCGGGTATGGGTCTTACAGTGTCAATCTTGAAATTATCTTATTTTTTAAAATCTGACTAGAATTTTATTGGTCGTTCATCATTTTGACAACGTCAAAGAATTCAATGGTCCATTTTTCGCTAGTCAATAAAGTGGTAGATCGACCATTCTATATAAACAACCAAAAGATCCCCCTATGGCAAACCCATGTGCATAGTTTCTGATTAGTCCACCTGAACCTCCATCTTCTTTGTATATCTATAATCTTAAGGTTTAAGGCGCAAACATGATCATATGTATGCTAGTACTTATTTACATGACTAATTAAGATGTACTCAATATGAATGTCTAAATAATTCCAATTGGGAAATTTTCATTTGATGTTATGACTATCTTTGTTGTGGGTTTAAATCTCCCATGATTACTTTCGGTAATGCTCAGGGCTTATTTATCATCTGACAGTTGTGCAGACATAAAGGTTGCCTTGAGGTATTGTAGTTGGGATATGCTGCATACAAACAATGCATCTATGCAGATAATTCATCTTGATGTGCTCTTTCAACTGTTGGCCATGAACTTGTGTCTAGGGTTGTTGATGGTAGTTGTTAAGTTTTGGGATCCGGTAGCTCATGTCTTCAAATTCGGGGATGTGGAAATGTGTATGATAGTGGAAGAATTTAGGGAATGTCTGATCTACCCATAAAAACAAAATTTCAAGCAACCTCTGTGAGAGAATTACACCCAAAAAATCTAGAATTTTTTCTACTGCAACAAGAAAGAGATAAATCTGTTTGTCAAGACCCGCCAGCTCGACTTGAAGCTAATGATTGAATCGTATGCCTGTAAAGAGCCCAAGGATGACACGGCCAAACAACAGAAGAGGAACATCTTTGTTTTCTACATGATTGTTCGGTTCCTGTTGCGCAGCTCTAAGCATACTGAATCCCTAGTCATATTTGATTTCATCACACATGCGAGACAAGGCCTGGATGTTGTCCCCACAATCTTTGCAGAGACCTTGAAAGGCATGGATGGTATGGCGTGGCGCAATGGTCGATTTGAATTATACCAGGTCACCCTACCTACTCTAATGTTGGCTAATGGAAAGGCTGAGCTTGATTGGAGAGCTTAGCATCCCTGATTTCACGCGCATTCAATACGTAAGGAGAACCAAAAGTGCATAATTTTACAAGGACACAGACTGTCCGAAGCGTCTCAATGAGATAACATCAGTAGATGTCAGATGGAGGTGCAACTGGTGGTCGGAGAATCGAATTGTGGTGAATACCTTAAGGAGCTCGCATGTCTAGAGTATGGGATTGACCCACACTTCTTTTTACTCACCCGTCAGGCTCTACCGAAAATTCGGTTTGCCTCGTGAATTAAAGAAGAGTCAACCAATTCCATGTCTCCCAGAGAATTGACACCTGATCTGTCAACAGAGTCGCTTCCAAGTGGGACGATCGAGTTTTCTGAGTGTTAGCTTGGATTCCATCTGATCCACCATCTAGTCACCCAAGAATGACCATTGTTTCTAATCTTAGGTCATTGCTTTCAAATTCATATTGAATTGAGTAATTTCTACATTTGTGCCTGGGTTGTGCCAAACTTTGATATCAACTTGTTAAAGAATTAATTTTTCGCTTTCAAATATGAGTGTCATGTTAATAGAGTTTATGATCTGATTTGTCGTCAATATTTATGCTATGCTTATGCTAACAATTGCAGGTTCTAAGCCCCATTGTGGCTGCCTTGATACTTTGTTGTCAGCAGGCTCGTCTCGATAATTACAAGCCTATGGAGGCTACTACTCGAGAGAGTTCAAAATTTTCAAGCTTATCTTGAGAGTTACAAGGCATGTTTGGCTGCTACTCAAGAGAGTTCAAAAATTTTCTGATCCGTCTTGGGAGTTCCATGGCCTAATTGGCTGCTATCTAAGAGAGTTCAAACCCTTTAGGCTCGTCTCAAGAATTACAAAGCCTATCGAGGTTGTTACTGGAGAGAGTTCAAAAAATTCATGCTCGTATTGAGAGTTACAAGGCCAGTTTGGCCACTACTTAAGAGAGTTCAAACCCTTCAAGCTCGTCTTGAGAGTTACAAAGTGTATGGTGGTTGCTACTCGAGAGAGTTCAAAATTTTTAGGCTTGCCTTGGGAATTCCAAGGCCTAATTGGCCACTACCCAAGAAAGTTCAAACCCCTTAGGCTTGTCCCAAGATTTACAAAGCCTATGGCCTCTCCACAGTTGAAAATTTTTTAGACCACTCTTGGGAGTTCCAAGGCCTAATTGGCCGCTCCCTAAGAGAGTTCATATTTAGGATCTTTTTGAGAGTTACAAAGCCCATGGAAGCTGCTACTCAGGAGAGTCTGTGATTATTTATTGTATTATCACCTCTAATAATTTACAAAGGCAAAATGGGGTCTTTTTCTTTAGCTTCAATCAGTACCTTGGCTAAAGAGTGGTATCTGTTGACACCCCATTTTTACCATTGCTACCCCTAATAAACTTTCTAACATCCCCTGCAGTACATATTTCAACTCCGTCATCTTTGATCAGGTAAGTGTAATTCTACCTCCTTATTATTGACTAATGTGTAAGGGAGTTATTAAAAAAAATATCAAAAAAATGTGAAACAAAAATAATAACTATACAAAAAAAATTAAGTGAAGAAAATGGTGAAGGGGAAGAAGAGTCTTTCGACCCTACGCCTATGCCTTAGTTAAAAAAAAAAACACCCAAATCAGTTCAGAGAACCCAAATCAGGTCAAAGGCCCAAATCGGGTCAAGGAGTCCAAATCCGGCTTGGAAAAGAAAAAAAATATAGGTGGTTTTAGAAAGAAACAATAAATAGGGGGTGAAAGGCAAAAGGGGTTTTGTACGTCAAGGGTTTATCTGAGTATAAAGAGGGAGTGGGGGTTTTAGGTCATAATAAGGAGAAGTATTTTCATCAATAAGGGGAAGAGAGCATATTGCAAAGCGCGGCAAAGAGGGTAAGGGAGAGAAAAGAGAGAAAGATTTGGAGGAAAGGGAGACTGATTGGGAGAAAAGGAGAGGGAAACATAGGTAGCGAAGGTTGAAGAAAAAGAGAGGGCCGAAACCTCAATTTTCCGGTGACACTGCAAAGCCCAGAAATCTAGCAAGGAAGAGGTGGAGCAGAGTGGAAATCGGCATAGTAGAATACAGAACACAGTTTCGGCATTCTTCGATCCCAAAGTTTCAGTCTATCTTCGGCATAAGCTCTGCACATAATGAATTTTTTTTCTCCATCTGCCGACCCGACCAAAAGAATTTAGAGAAGAGGGATTCAATGTTTCTAATGATTCTCTTGGGGATGCCAAAATACCAGTCCAATAGAGATACGACCCTTGAAGCATTGTTTGAATCAGTTGCAGTCTTCAAGCTTGGGAAAGAAATCTGGATTTCCATCCATCCAATTTTCTTATAATGGAATCCACAATGGGAGCATAGAGAGAGGCTGAAAGCCTACCAGAGAAAAGGGGGAGACCTAGGTACTTCGGAGGGAGAGGGGTTTCTTGCATTTGGACTGTGTCAGTAAGCTCCCTTTTGATTCTAGAATCCACACCACCAATAAGGATGGAAGATTTAGAATTGTTGATCTTCAGATTTGACATGCCAACGAACTCATCCAAACACGCCAGGACACTAAGAAAAGATTCCTTTTCTGCTTTTATAAACACCATAAGATCATCAGCAAACATAAGGGACAGCATACCAAGTCATAGAATCATTCTTGCAGGAATAGGTAAGCTAGTATACGCTTGGGATCTCATTTTCAAACCAAAAGAGGAAGGAAGACTGCGTGTGAAGAACATCCGGGATATGAATTTGGCTGTAATTCTGTAACATGTTTAAGCTATTGTGACAAGCGAAGATAACCTGTGGGTGGACTGGGTCAAGAATAGATATTTGAGAAATGAAACCATCTGGACTGCTTCTTCTAATAGCAGAAGTTCCTGGGGCTGGAGGAAAATTCTCGAGAAATTTTTTTTCCGTTGCTGACAACATTGAATACATCATTGGTTCTAGGAATAACACGATCCTTTAGATGGATCCATCATAAAGGTGTTTTGGCCAACCTCCATGGAGAGGGAGTCTGGTAAATGGCAGGTCTTCCCAGGAATCCTAAGGTGGCAGCCACTCTCCATAATGGGATTTGGGAGCCGGGCTCATCAAATGTTCCAATGTTTAGTAAAGCGTGGAACATTTGGGACTTTATTCCTCGGTGTTATGGGCTCTTTTTACCAAACTTTGATTGCTTTCACTGTCTTGGCAACTTCAATGAGGAATATCACTTCAATGAGGAGGATCTCTGCAACCTCACTGATAGATTAGGGTTCAGAGGAACCGATTTTCTCCATCTTTGACATCATATTCTCCTCCCTCTCTATCCATCTCCTACTAGTCCTATCTCATCCCCCACCCCCTTCCAGCCTTGATCTCGCATCTACTTCACCTTTCCTTCCTGATCTAACCCCATCCCTCTTAGCTTAGAGATCTTGATCTTCCCTCACTACACACTGGCCCTAGGTAATGCTGCGGGAGGGCTTTATTACTGAAATAACATGAAGGGTACACAGATCTCAGTTATGATACATATTCGTAGGAATTCACAACAAGAAAAAAGAAGACCAAGTTGAATGTGATAGGAAATGTGGGCAGCCATGAAAAGTTTAGTACCAAAATTTAATAACAGTACTATATATAACTCATTACAAAAAGATTCTAAAAGATTTCTTGCTATTTTCATGTTCTAGAGTTGAGCCCCCTTTGGCATGTTGAAGATGAATAATTTACTTCAAAATGACCACTCATTTGACTGAATGAAGCCGGTGGAATTGTTTAACCACCAATATCAACAACGCTACAGAAACAAGCAGCAACCTTTCTAACTGAATACTGTTTATGAATTAATCGAATAGTGTTGGAAAAGTCAAAGGAAAAAGGTTTTTCCAAATTAAGTTTAAAAAGATTTAAAACTCAAAATTTTCATTTTTTTGTTTTAGCTCCAAAATTTGATTTTCGTTTTGGGCGGGAATTTCAATTTTTCGATTTTGAATTGGCATTATCAATGTATGACTTTTTAGTCCCACATTGCTTAAGGTTTGTGGGGAAGAGACCTTTATTTGTAGGGAGTGTCGCATATCTTTTGAGCCCCAAAACGGAAGCAACTTTTGGTTGACACACACGCACATGCGCGCGCGCCGGACCGGACCGGACCGAACCGGACCGCTACCAACGACCTGCGACCAGGACCGTGACGCAGGGTGCGGCCGCGGCCGCGGGCTATGGGCTATGGGCTATGGGGTTTTGTCGGATTCGGAGACACCCCTACCCGGATACCCTTTTGGAAAGGGTTCATATGTAGAGATGTATCTCTACACATTAAGGGGTGCCATCTGGACCATAGATCTCAGGATCTGAGATCTAGATTAATCTGGATGGTCCATCTGGAGGGTCACTGTCACACCCCAATTCCACACTATTCAGAATGGTGTGATGAACCGCTAGCAAACCAACGGCTCAACCAGGATCTCGTACAGACGGTATCCGGCTGATCTAAACCTCATATATCCACATTCATAATCAGAGTAAATACACAATAGCGGAAGTCTTATAGTAAAATGAACTGAGAATCTACTGTGATATTAATATTTAAATAGCAAATTATTCTATATCAACTAAGACATAAATAAGTATCAAATACATGTCTTTAATAAATCCAAATAAAGAAAACTAAAAATCTAGTCGAATACACATGAGTTGCACTCGCAAGAGGAGTCATGTGTATCCACTTCATCTTCAACTTCCATCGCCGCCAAGTGACCATACACTGGAGCATTTATATAATCTTCGACGGTAGTACCTGCATCATCAACTAAAAATATTCGACGTCGAGGGGGTGAGCACACATCATGGCTCAGTGAGCAAACAAAACAATGCAACAATACATATGCATGCAGTCAATTCATATCTTTGGTCTGGTTTAAAGTTTGCAATGCACAATAGAAAGGTTGGGTGGTCAAAGGTTAACATTTATTGACCCTGCCTCTATACACAGGGTGTGGAAGTTGGCCCAAAGGTTAACGTTTATTGTGGTCCCCATCCACCCTACCATAACATTGTACAACAAAGGTTAACGATTATTGTTGTACAGTTCCATACCAACACGTAAGCCCCTGCTGGCGAGGGCTTGCAAACTGGGCTCGCAACTAACCAATCCTAATGCCAAATAATGTATCCAAGACCTCACCCCAGCATCCCTCAGAACTTCCATAGAGATAGAGCTAAGGCCCCCCGGTAGAGTCAGAAACTACAAGGACCGAGACCACCTACCCTGATACTCTACGACGTAATAGTTCTGCTAAAGTAATGGCGATACGACGATGCTAATCCATAAGACTTGAGTTAGAGATAGAGCTAAAGTGCTGAGACCCGCCAAAGGTTAACATTTATTGACATTCCCATCACACCTCCCGTGATACTCGCTCGCATCAAGTACACCAACCACACACATACATTCACATGCCTATTCCTATCATCATCATCATCATCATCATGTTATAAACAATAAAGTAAATATGCATGAACAAATAATAGAAATATTAGATGACATGTTGTATACACATTACAAATATATTCGCATAGAATCAAGCATGGCATTGGACTCAAGAAAAGAAAACAGTTTGTTATTAACCAATTAGTTTAGAGTTCTGTTTCCTCACCTTAGCTTGCTAATAATCCTCTTTCAAGCTTTAAAATCACATTTATATTATTATTATATTGCTAGAAGACCTAACAAAGTCGATAGAATTTAATTAGAATTAATTCTGATTTTTAAAACCATGTTTTTAACTGGGGGTCGGAGGTAGGGTCGGAGTAATGATCGACCTTGGGTGCGACCACCCTTATTTTGGACTTCCCGAACACTGGGGGTCGATGCTCAGGGTCTGGTAGGGTTGATTGGCCATCGACCCCCATGCGACCCCCTGTGGGTTTTGGTCGATTTTCTTCCTTCAGTCCATTCTTCGTGTTTGGGGTCCTATGACTTGCTCCTATAATCCATTCTACAAATGTCCTATGGTCTAGAACCATGATTCTACCACCTATATGGCTTTCATGATTTGCTCCCATGGTTTTTCATGAAAACCTAACCATGGGTTGATGGTTTGGGTTTCTCCGAGATCATACTCTCTTCATTATCTATCCTAAAGTCTTTAGCAATTCATGGAATTAGTATCCATACCTGAGAAGAATACTCAGTCTCTGCAACTCTTCTCTCTTGGCTTTCTTCTATTCTTTCCTTCTCTTTTCCTTCTCTCCTCTTTCTCTCAATTCAATTAGGATTGTAAAAGGAGTAAAAGAGGCTTAGGGATGTCCTATTTATAGAGTAGAAACTCTTAAAATAAGTCCCATTGAGATTTGGAAGGAATCCCATCGAAATTAGGAAACTTTCCTAATTTTTAGATTTACCGAGTACTGGGGGTCGATAGGGGGGTCGGAGATCCCGTCGACCCCTGGTTCCTAAAGTGTCTGACCCCCCATGTAAAACTGGGGGTCTGACTTCTGTCTTGGGGGGGTCCGACCCTCCCTTGCTGGGTATGCAACCCTCCCCTTAATTTAAGTGTTTTTGGGTTAGTTTAATACCTGAGATCGTGATCTCCTTCACGTACTTGGTCCATTTGGCTCATCCATGATGGGTAGACCTAGTTCAAGGTGGTAAGACCGGGTTAGTTTGATACGGGTCTTACAACTCCCCCCTACTTATAAAAATTTCATCCCCGAAATTGTTCATACCTTCTGAGTCGAATAAGTGAGGGTATTGCTTTCGCATAGCATTCTCTTCTTCCCATATAATTTCTTCCATGTCTCTACTTCTCCAAGTGACCTTGACATAATAGATATCTCGGTTGCGTAGTCGTTGAACCTTTCGGCTGGTGATTTCAGTTGGTGTTACTTCAAAAGTCAAATCTTCGATTAAATCATGTAGATATACTGTCAGAACGTGCGTTGAATCTTTGACATACTTCTTCAATAAGAAAATATAAAATACATCATGCACACTTGACATAGATGGTGGTAGTGCTAACTGGTAAGCCACTTTCCCATGCTTAGATAGAATCTCATATGGCCCGACATATCTTGGACTTAGTTTTCCTTTCTGTTCAAACCATCACAGACCTCGCATAGGCGATACCTTCAAGAATACTTTATCACCCACAACGAACTCAAGATCTCTGCGTCGAGTATCTGCATATTGCTTCTAACGATTCTGGGCTGTTCTCACTCTTTCCTTGATAATGTCGACCACTCGACAAGTCTCTTCAATAAATTCTGGTCCAACGAGACTATGTTCCCAACTTCATTCCAAAATAAAGGAGTTCGACACTTCCTGCCATACAGTGCTTCATAGGGTGACATCTGTATAGTAGCCTGATAGCTATTGTTATAAGCGAACTCGATCAGTGGTAGCTTTTCATCCCACGATCCTTTAAAATCAATTATACATGCTCGTAGCATATCTTCTAGAATCTGAATTGTACGCTCTGACTGTCTATCTGTCTGTGGATGGAATGTAGTACTAAACTTCAATGTTGTACCCATAGCCTTTTGCAATCCTTCCCAAAACTTGGAAGTAAATCGTGGATCTCTATCGGATACAATGCTCTCTGGGACACCGTGTAATCGAACAATATTATCCACATACAGCTTTGCTAACCTCTCTAGTGTATATTGAGGTCGTATCGATATAAAACGAGCTATTTTTGTCAAGCGGTCTACAATCACCCAAACTGCGTCAACTACTCGAGGAGTCAATGGTAACCCTGTGACGAAGTCCATGGTGATGTAGTCCCATTTCCATGCTGGTTTCGATAACGGCTGTAACAGTCCTGCAGGTCTTTGTCGTTCTGCCTTTACTTTTTAACATTTTAAGCATTGAGACACAAACTTAGCTACATCTGCTTTCATTCCTCTCCACCAATATAGTTTCTTTAGATCATGATACATTTTTGTACTTCTAGGATGTATCGAATAGATGGTGGTATGGGCTTCTTTCATCAGTCGGTGTCTAATGTCCACACTTTCTGTTTCGGGTACACATATTCTTCCCTTATACTTCAATATCTTTTCTTCGTCCAAGGTGAACTCAGGGTTAGTTCTACCTTTTTCGATGTCTTCTTGTACCGTTCTCAGATAAGGGTTTGATTTGATAGCTGTCTTTACTTCATCAATTATAGCCGGTATAATCTTCAATGCAGCGAACATATTTGAAAACCGATGAATAAACCCTTGGTTGGCTGATCCATCCGGATTATCTATCACATACTGCTCATTGTCGTGATTAAATACCATTCCGGTAGTACACATTGTTGCAGTTGTGCTAACCTCTCCTTGAGATTTTATCATTGTCTTTCTGCTCAACGCATCCGCTACTACATTAGCTTTCCCCGGATGATACTGGATATCACAATCATAGTCCTTCAATAGTTCCAGCCATCTTCTTTGTCTCATATTCAACTCCTTTTGATTAAATAAATAAGTAAGACTTTTATGGTCCGATTTAATCTGGAACTTCTCTCCATATAGGTAATGTCTCCATATCTTGACAGCATGTACTACTGTCGCGAACTCCAAATCATGAGTGGGATAATTTTTCTCATGTGTCTTTAACTGTCTTGAGGCATAAACAACTACTTGTTCTCCTTGCATAAGCACACATCCTAATCTCAATCCTGACGCATCAGTGTACAAGGTAAATGGCTGTCCGGGAACGAGAATAGTCAAAATCAGAGCGGATATCAATCTGGTCTTTAATGTTTGGAAGCTCTTCTCACATCTATCCGTCCACACAAATTTTTCACCTTTCTTAGTCACACTGGTGAGAGGTACGGCAATCCGAGAATAGTCTTCCACAAATCTCCGATAATAACCAGCGAGACCCAAAAAACTTCTAATTTCTGCAACGCTCTTTGGTGCTTCCCACTTTACAATAACCTCGATCTTGCTGGGGTCCACTTTGATTCCTTCAGAGGATACTACATGGCCTAGGAAGGCGACTTCACTTAGCCAAAACTCACATTTGGTAAATTTGGCATATAGCTTCTCTTTCCTTAAATGCTGTAGAGTGGCGTTTAGATTCTTAATATGGGTTTCCTTGTCCTTGGAATATACCAATATATCATCAATAAATACAATAATCGACGTATCCAACATATCGTGGAAAACCCTGTTCATAAATTTCATGAAAGTTGCTGGTGCGTTTGTTAACCCAAAAAACATGACCAAGAATTCATAATGTCCATATCTGGTCCTGAAAGCTGTCTTAGGAATATCACCATCTTTAATCTTCAACTGATGGTAGCCTGACCTAAGATCGATCTTAGAAAATACTTTTGCTCTTTGCAACTGATCGAACAAGTCATCGATTCGAGGTAGTGGATATCGATTCTTGATTGTCAGTTTATTCAATTCCCGATAGTCGATACATAATCGAACGCTACCGTCCTTCTTCTTTACGAACAATACTGGCACTCCCCATGGTGATATACTGGGTCGAATATAACCCTTGTCCAGTAGTTCTTGTAGTTGTACTTTTAATTCCTTTAGTTTCGTAGGAGCCATTCGGTAGGGTGCTTTTGATACTGGTGCGGCTCCAGGTATAAGATCTATCACAAACTCTGTGGCTCGATCGGGTGGTAATCCTGGTAGTTCCTCAGAAAATACATCAGGGTAGTCCCGCACGACATCAATATCTTCCATCCGTGGTGCTTCCTTGGTGAGGTCGACCACTGATACTAGATACCCGACTGCCCCCTTCTCAAGGCACTTCCTAGCCTTTAGTACTGAGAGTATGAGCTTGCGTTTACGAGGAAGTTTGGTTCCCGTAAAATTGAATTCTGCTCCTTCTTTGTCTTTAAATTTTAGCTTCTTTTCGGCGCATAGTAGGTTCGCAGAATGCCGAGCTAACCAGTCCATTCCCAAGATGACGTCAAAGTCTGCCATCCCCAGTTGGATCAAGGTTGCATTTAAGGTTTTCTCGCCAATGAGAACTGGACATGGCCCATAACCTTTCTCTAACTCCACTTCTAATCCCATCGATGACCGTACAAGTAGTTTGTAGTCCAATGTTTTGATGGATAAATTCAGCTTCTTTCCAAATGACACAGATATAAAGGAATGAGTAGCTCCTGAATCAAAGAGTACTCTAGCGGGTATGCCATTTATAGGTACGATACCTGTGATTATTTTACTTAGTCTACATGCTCATACATTTGTAATACAACTTAAAAGGTTTCAGTCATACTTGTGACCACATCGGGTGATGCGACAGCATCCTCGGATGTAACAGCATATACTCGTCCTTGATGTAACTGCTTCTTGGGCTTAGGACACTCCCTTGCCATATGTCCCGCTTGGTTTCAGTTCTAACATTTTGGACCTTTAGAATTTGGCTTTGGTTGCTGTTGAGTTACTGGGGTAGTCTTGGGTGCAGTAGCAAAGCCTTGAGCACGGAAGTGTTTGAATGTCTTATTATTCCCTCCGTTATAAGCATTTCCAGCTGGCCTTTTCATACCTCTGTTCTGTGTAAAATAGCTCTCCTTCTGGCTTAATTCTATAACTCGAGCAATTTGCACAGCTTCGTTGTATATTTTCTTCTCCAAACCCAGAACATGCTCTCTGATGCTTCCTCTAAGTCCCGTGACAGACCTACAGGTTTTAGTGTCTTCTTCTTGCATACTAAGTGGTGCAAAAAAAACAGCTCCTCATAATGCTGTTGATATGCATCCACGGACATCTGGCCCTGATATAAACTCAGGAACTCCTTCTCCATAGAATCTTTGAAGCTTCGGGAAAAATACTTCTCAAAGAAAGCTTCTTTATAAATAGACCAGGTCAATAAGGCGTGCTTGGTTAATAGATAGGTCCTGGTAGATTTCCACCAATGATGTGCATCGCCTTTTAGCATGAAGGTGGCACATAATACCTTTTCTTCTTCTGTAATAGCCATCATAAGAAAATTTCTCTCCATCTCGTCGATCCAATGTGCTGGCCATAAAGGATCAGACGGTTTACCGTTAAATTCCTTGGGCTTCATCTTCAAAAATCGCTCAACTAGTCGAGAGTGATCCATCTGATTTTGGGGGTATGCCCCAAACATAGGTTGTGGATACTGATAATTAACCTGAGCTGTTTCCGGACCTAGTACTAGAATCTGTGCAGCTGGTGGTTGAGGTGTTTGAGGTGCTGGGTGGTTACCCACCGGTGCTGCACTGGTTTGTCCAGTCGGCATTGGTGTAGCATGTGCTGTCTGGAACATAATCCCCATTGCTGCTTACATTTGAGCCTGTGCGTATTGCATTTGTTGCAGCTGTTGCGCTAAATTCATAACCACGGTTGCTAACTCCGGTGGTGGAGGTGCCAAGTTTGTAGGATTTGCCTGAACTGGATTTACTGATGGTGCATCCTGCGGATTACCCTGTGCGTATATATTTTCTTGGCTGGGTTCCTCCACGGGTGGTGGTGGTGGAACTATGTTTCGGCTCTGCCTGGTTACTCTAGGTCCAGCCATTTTCCTCTGATATTAGTGATGCCTGAAAATCATTAACAAACGTGAGGCAATCATTTATACTTCATGTAGGCACGCTAACCGATGTTATTTTCAAAATTTTCAGATCATTCTATGAAAAATACTATCTTTTCTATGCAGGGTCGATGGTGGGGGTCGATGGTATGTCCGACCCTCAGTATCCGACCCTGGGAATGTACCTATTCTTCCCGAGAGCCGGGGGTCGATGCGGGGGTCGATGGGTGTCCGACCCCCAGGTGCGACCCCTGGTTTCCTGTCAGATTCCCGAGAGCTGGGGGTCGATATGGGGGTCGATGGATGTCCGACCCCCAGGTGCGACCCCTGGTTTCCTGTCAGGTTCCCAAGAGCTGGGGGTCGATATGGGGGTCGATGTGGGGGTCGATTATCCTGGTCGAATTCTCCGACCCCCGGACCAAAAATTAGATTTTTAAGGTCCGATTTTGGATTCATTTCCCATTATTCCTTCCCCGTTTCTACTCGTCTCCCACCTCTGAGTTGCTACAGTGCCACTCCGCTATATTGGTCATTTCGGTTCCGTGTTTCGACGTCCACATCATTCCTACAGGTATGTCTTCTCATTTTTACCTGTTTTTAGTTTTCATTTCTAGGTTTTTTCCATTTATCTTGTATTTTTCAAATTTAACTTTTTCCAATCATAAAAATTCTATTTTTATTGGGGGCTTTTGTTATTGGTGACTCGAGGAACGAAAGCCCTCAAAAAATTTTGAGTTTCATTGGTTGGTTATCGAGAAACTTGGATTTTGCTCTTTTTGCCCTAATTTGTCGAAATTTTTGATTTCTCGCAATTTCTTCAAATTGGATTCCATTAGTTAGAATTTCCTACTATGTAAGTGTTGTAGGATATGTTAGAACCCACGTAAGTCCTCCTGCCCACGTGTGTGGGTGACAAGTGAGGCTTTTGGCCAACTTACGTCGTTATAATGTCAAAATTTTGGATTTTTCTACCCTACTAACATACTATTTGTTTTTCTTTCTTATTTGCAGATATCATGGCCCGTACCAAAGTACCCAGAGTCCGCGATCCTCTTCGTTTCCGCTCCAACGAAGTCGAGGCACAGTATGCCCACTACGCTCGCAAGAAAGTAGAGGGTGGCCGTATGGTGAACTTGGCTGATTTAGCCTTGTTCAATGTGGAGAGAGCATTTAGTGATATGGGTTGGCTCCCAGTCATTACTTACGATGCGTGCACCCGTCTGGATTTGGTATGCTAGTTTTATTGTAACCTCCAGGTGGTGGGGGATTACAATGATGTTGAGAGGGGTCACGAGTTACATCAAAGGGGTGAACATCTCGTTTGACTATCGGCAGCTAGCCGACCTACTGGGCATCTCCTATGATGGCCCCACAGTTTTTTGTGCTCCTAGAGAGCCCCAGTTCTTCTCTCTACAGATGAGGGCCGAGATTGATAACCAACTCCTTCGTCCTGATCGTTGGCAAATGAGGGCATGTTATATGCGTCCAGCTCCATGGGTATATTGCAAGATCATTCAGCATAACCTGCTCCCGCAGAGTGGCCATTACGAGAGGGTTTCCCAGCTGACCCAGTATCTTTTATACAATATCTGCACTAAACAGCCCGTCTGCCTTCCGTACATCATCATGCGTACTATGATCACTGCTACGTTGCCCAGTCACACCGGCAACCTTCCTTACAGACGCATGATCACTACGCTGCTTACTCTCCTAGGGGTTGATTTAGTGGATGAGAAGATTAAGGAGAAGTCCTTCTCATTGCTTCTAGATTGGGAGGCTATTTGTAAGATGGGCCTGCGGGATGCTCAGGTCAGTGATGGGGAGAGGAACACGATGGTGCACCCTCACACTCGCGTAGAGATAGATGACGCTGAGGCAGCTGCCGCCGCCGCTGGAGTTCATACGGAGCTTGCTGGTGATGATGACCGTATGTACATGGATGTAGACTCTATACCACCTCCTTCACCTACACATGCGACTGGAGCTAGTACTTCATATGCGACTGGAGCTAGTACTTCATATGCGGCTGGTCCTTCACATGTGGCTAGTCCTTTTCATGTGGCTGGTCCTTCACACCCACCTTCTGATATGATGGAGATATTGCATGAGATCAGAGAGGCTCAGCGCAGATCTGACCTGAGAGGCTCAGCGCAGATCTGACCTGAGGATGGGGGAGTTACTAGACGCTCAGCATGTGAGAGTGGATGAGCTATTAGCCGCCCAACGCATATCGGACACGCGGATGGGAGAGCTCATAGAGGTTCAGCGCCGGTCAGACACGCGTATGGAGGAGCTTTTGGGTGCTCAGCGTGCGACTGATCAGCGGGTAGCTGATCTTACAGCTAGTCATCAGACGACCCAGACTCAGATAGCCTGGTTGACTAGAGTCTACGCTGAGGATTATGACAGAGACCGTGAGGCACCGCCTCCTCCTCCAGCTTCATGATTGTGTAAGCACCCCATTTTTGCCACCCTCTGTGTAAGTGAACCAATATGGCAGGTTTTCGGCCTTTAATCCAAAGATTTGTGATTTTTTACTAAATCCCACAGCAGGGTCATGGGCTATTATCTACTGGGATGCATAGGTCATAAAATTATCTTCGAAATGAAACCAGAATTTCTTAATTCTGATATCAAATGAAGAAGATATGACCATTTTAGTCGGATGATACATATAAGGGAGGTTTCTGAAATTATTATAAATAATCCCATGGTCTTCATGCAAATTATCATAAGTCGGATTGTTTGAATTTCAAATCATCATATCTTGATCATCCGACATCGAATTCAGATGATTCCAAGGCCATTATTCTTCATTCATGATGTTCTACAAAGTGGACGTAAAAAATCCCGAGCAGAAGTCACCAGTGGGTTCCTTGCAAGCTTTCATGCAAAATTATCGTTAGAACTTCAAAGCTTCATATCTTTTCCGTTCTACATCGGATTCAGATGATTCCAAGGCCACTATTCTTCATTCATGATGTTCTACAAAGTGGACATAAAGGATTTCGGACAGAAGTCTCCGAAGAGTCTCATGCGAAATGGTCAGCCAAATTATCGATAATTGGCCCGCTTAAACTTCAAAAATTTATAGGTTGACCATTTTATTTCCAAATGAGTTGATTCAAGCTCCAATATTCTTCATTTTAATGTTCTACAAAGTGGACACAAAAAATGTAGAATAAAGGCTATCAAAAAATTCTGTGTAGAATGATAGCGAAAATGACCCATGAAATGACAGAGAGTGAAAACCCAGTTAATTTCAATCAATCCAGTCAACTCAGCTCAACCCAAGGTAGTTTTGGCCCAACCCAGTCAATCTGGACCAATTCATGGTGGCTTATATACATGTATTTCTTTTATATATTATTATATAATGCATAATATATTGTAATATATCATATAATATATACATATATCTTATATGTATATTATATTATATGTATTAATATATTGATATTATATATATATATATATATATATATATATATATATATATATATATATATATATGGAAAACAAAGAATCCAAAGAGAGAGGAAAAGTGAGAGAGAGGGAAATTTAGGGAGAATCCAAAAGATTTTGTTTTGAGAAAAGGAAAGAAAAGAGAAAAAAAATATTTTGGATTCAAAAGATTTTGTTAGGGCATATAATCCAAAAGAAAAAAAAGAATCCAAAGAGGGGAAGGGAAGAGACGTCCAAGGTGGAAAGAGAAAAAAAAGAAATAGAAAAGATCTCGATTTTGAGAAAAAGGAAAGAAAAGAGAGAGAAGGAAAGAGGAGGAGAGGATTTTCTAGAAGCGGGAGAGATAGAGAACGTGTGGAATGGAGAAGGATAAGAGAAAAAGGAAGGAAAAGAAGAGGAAAGAAGAAAAAGGAAGAAAAAAAGATTTTCTAGAAAAAAAAAGAAAGGAAAAAAAGATTTTCTAGAAAATGAGAGAAAAATTATAAATAGGCAAGAGAAGAGAGAGGAGGGTCTCTTTTTCCAGACCATAGAGAGAGGAGAAAGTGGGTGAGGGAGAGAAAAATGTGAGTGAGAGAGAGAAAACGTGAGAGAGGGAGAAAGAAAGAGAGAGAAAAGAGAAAAGAAAGAAAAGAGAAGAAGAAAAGAGAGAAAGAGAAGAGAGAAAGAAGCAGAAGAGAGGAGAAGGAGGATTCAAATTCAAAGGGGATTGATACAACCTCCAATCACCCTTCATCAACGGTTTCGCTCGATTTGAGCCCAAGGTTAGTACTCTAAACAAATTTAGAGGTCGTTATAATGCTCGAATGCCAATTTTGCTTGAAAAAGGTTAATTTTCATGAAATCTCAATCATGAATGCTCTATTACATGCTTGTTAATGTTAGGATGCCTATGTCTAACATTTTTCATGAATTATAATTTGTCTAAGCTATTCAATGATGAATTTTCGAATGATATACAATAATGTTTGATGTTTTTTGCAAATTTCATAAAGTAGTTTTCTGATCAGAAAATTCCAGATTTAGGGTTCAAACTTAGGACGTACATCATATGTATTTTTTCTAAGCTTTTAAAGCCCAAAATGTTATGGGAGTCTCTCTGATATGTTAGAAGACTACCCTAAAAATTTCGTTCCATTTGGAATTAAAGAAATATATCAAAAATTTGTCTTTGACATTGCTATTTTTCTCGGATGTAATGCAATCCTCCGTCAGAAAGTCTCTAGACAAAGGCCTTATGGCCATAATCAGAAAATCCACTTAACATGAACTTATTAGACATGAAAGTCTTCTAAACAATGGCACTAGTTTCATATTTTTTTTCCATTTTTTGTTGAATTGATATCAATTTTTAAGTGCATAGTGCTCTGATTTTAAATATGTCATGATGTACTGATTTGCATGATTGAAAAGAGTCATTTTTCACAAAGAAAATATACTGTTTTAACTTGTTTATCTTAATGAAATTTTAGATCAGACAGTTATCTACATAAACATATGTCTGTATTTAATTTTCATTAAGAACAGAATTTTATTTGGAATTTATGGTGCAACTGGTCAAAAATCTAGAACAGATTTGACCAGTGCACATGTTCAGTCTTAGGGCATATCTTTGACCTATTTTTTCTTTCTGTTGGGATTCAAATCCTTCATATGAAATATAATATATTAAGTCATCTTTCTATGAAAAAAAGTTGAGCTTGATTTGAGTTTCGAAAGACCTACTTATGGTCATTCTTGTATAATGTGACAAATCTAAATACAGTTCATAGTTTTGTCCATTATCTGGAACCTTGTGTCACAATTTTCACAGTTTTGAGTTATTAATCTTCCCAAATTTCTTTATAAGAATTAAAATTTTTGAAAGAACATTGAACATATGTTTGTTTTGATAATTTTGCACTTTTCAAAAAAAAAAAGTTTCATTGATGTCTCATTCATTATAACATCAATGATTGTTTAAATGAATTCTGTTATATTTGAATAAATGGCTATATTTGGAGCATTCATATGCTTTGTTTGGATTGTACATAACATGTTTTCCACATTCCATGTATTGCAATTTTTGGAAGAATAGATAAATTTTTACCATATTTTAGCAAAATCTTAATTTTTTTTAAGTCTTACTATGCTTAGAAAATAGCATAAAAGATCTTTCCTTTTTTTTGAAAAATTCATGTCATATATGCATTCTATGATTGGTACTTACCATATTGATATATAGATGCATATTAGATCTTGCATATTAGATCTTGCCATATTAGATCTTGCCATGCTTAGATCTTGTCATATTAGATCTTGCCATATTAGATCTTACCATATTAGGCTCTTGCCTTATTTGCAATACATGTCATATTTGAGAGATTTTAAACAATCTTACTACATGTGAATTTCTTTCCATAAATATTTTATATGCCATATTTAGATAGAATATTCTATTTTGGGTAATAATTTAATTTATGCAACACCCTAGTCGAACTGCCATATCTGTACACTTCTAGAAGACAATCTAGGTGTGGGGACAAGCATTTAGGAACCCACATTCTTGGGAAGGGCATAATGGAAATAATAAAATCCTTAATAAAGAAAGAAAAATGCTTTGCCAAACCTTCCAAAATTAGAATTCCGGATGAAAAGGATAATTTAGGATGATTTTGCCCTTCGGTAAACCCTAAACCTAGAATAGGTTCTAAACCTTAAACCTAGAATAGGTTCTCAATCTTTAACCTAGAACAGGTTATCAATCCCAAACTATGTGGATTCTGATTCCTAGGTCAAACCCTAGGATACGTAGGCCATTTGGGAGAAACCCAAATTCGGATCCACAATTTTGTCCACTCGGACTATCCATAGATCCACTAGGATATCTATCAATATTCCAACCCAAAAGGGGTTATCCACACCTTTGTCCACTCGGACTATCCATAGATCCACTAGGATATTTATCCATTTTGACCCAAATAGGGTTATCCACATTCCACCCCAGAATGGGTTATCCATTTTCAACCCAAATAGGGTTATCCTTAGATCCACTAGGACAATCAATCAGTCCACATGGACTATCCAGATCCTAACCCATAGGATTTCTCAGCCTTTCAAGCATAAATTTCAACTTGAACAAAGAACTTAATCATGCACAAGCATAAATTACAATCATGAACTTTAATCACACCGGAACTACGATGGTGAACCTGATTTTTGAAATAATTGCGTGATACGTAGGTAATCTGATGGATACAGATTCGGTTCAATGATATCAAACCACTTGGTTTGGTTTGGCTTAACAAATAGAGTCTAGCATAGGAAAGGTATAAGAGATCGATTTCGATCGGGCGGTTTGGGTGCCTAACCCCTTCCCATAATCGTAACCTGACGCTTACCCAATCTCTGATGGACCAGAAATCTAATCTTAGGGTCATGAGTCAATCGAAGTCTTACCTTAAGGTGAGATTTCACATTTCCAATGTCCTAGAACTTAATCTAGGTGGCGACTTCAAAAGATTTTCCATCTTTGTCCTCATAGAGGCGACTCCACTGGGGATATAAATGTCAAACTCTTAAATGAAAACTTTCCTTGTGTGAATTGGATGCTAGATTTTAGGATACTATATTTATGCTTGTATATTATTGCTTTGGGGGAATGAGTTCTGTCACACATTCGTGCGAGTAGCCGAACCGGGTCCCATGCATATGGGGCAGCCCGCTAGGCGAAACACACAGCCTTGGCCTGTACTTTGTGAGACCACGACCGGCGAGCAGCCTCTAACTAGCGTTTCTTGGGTCCGCCTGGGAATGCGTTATGATACTCCACGTCGCTTGGATCCTTGCAACATAGTATATAAAGGGAATGGAGGCCCATTATTTATCGAGCATTCGGTGATAGGTTACCCCGTCCTCGTCAAGGTGACCTTTTCTGTCCTAACCCAGATTGTAGCCCAATATTTTTTATTTTTGGTTCATCCCTGAACCGACCCAGTAAAGTCTGCTTAACCATGACATCCATGTTCGAGACGTCGAAGTTCTGCCCGTTTTTGTCCTCGATTGGTCAACATGTTAGAATCTACACGATGAGCATCTTGAACTCTCACCCATTGGGAGTATGAGGTGTGTATACACTTATTCTACATCATAGTAGACGGTCACTATACACCCTCCATTAAGTGAGCTCGACGTGTCGAATCTCTCATTGTTAACACGTCGATTTTAAAAAACGAATAGAAAATTCTTGTCAAGGCATACCATGGTCAAGAAGAAATTTACTAGTTTGTTCATCTATGAACCGCTTTTGCCAATCATCCCTAATAAGGACGACTGATTAATATATCCATTTCAATTTCATCAAATTCGGTAATCCAATTGGCCAGACCTTGGTACAACTGATTATCCATTTTGGAATCATGAGGTCCCAAGACTGAACACATGGCTTAATCAAATTCAATTAAATTGACTTGGATAATATTTACCCAATCGCCCTTATGAGGGAGCTAACACTTGTTTGGTTGAGTCATCCTTGATTGTGCATGTGACTTCTTCTACTCATGTAGATGTTTAGAATCTTGATATTTCTCCATTGGATTTCAATGCCTTTGGAAAAGAAAATCAAACTGCAACCATATCCACCCTTTTAGGGTGAGAGGCCCCTACAATTAGGGAATTGTCTTGATCTCCCACCTTGAGATCCATCCATATTATCTTTCTAAATGAATCAATGAAAGTCATGAATGTAGATCTTGATTGAACATCAAATTTTGTAAGAAAGAAGGAAAGATTCAGCCCCTAGGCAAATCCAATCATAGTTCTCAATGTACCTTTGAATTAAGGAAAGATCCAACCCCTAGGCAAATCCAATCATAGTTCTTGATTCATCTCTGAATTAAGGAAAGGTTCAGCCCCTAGGCAAATCCAATCATAGTTCTTGATTCACCTCTGAATTAAGGAAAGATTCAGCTTCTAGGCAAATCCAATCACTGTTCTCAATTCATCTCTGAATTAAGGAAAGATTCAGCCCCTAGGTAAATCCAATTATTGTTCCCTATTCACCTTTAAATTAAGGAAAGATTCAGTCCCTAGGCAAATCCAATCATAGTTCTCGATTCATCTCTGAATTAAGGAATGATTCAGCCCCTAGGAAAATCCAATAACTATTCTCAATTCATCTCAGAATTAAGGAAAGATTTAGTCCCTAGGCAAATCAAATCACCATTCTCCATTCACCTCTGAATTAAGGAAAGATTCAGCCCCTAGGCAAATCCAATCATTGTTCCCTATGCACCTTATAATTAAGGAAAGTTTCAGCCCCTAGGCAGGTCCAATCATCATTTTGGTTTATCCAGAATTAAGAAAAGATTCAGCCCCTAGGCAGATTCAATCACATCCAGTTCATCTCAGAATCAAAGAAATATTCAGCCCCAGATTCAACCACCATTTCTAGTTTAACTCAGAACTAAAGAAAGTTTCAGCCCCTAGGCAGGTCCAATCATCATTTCAGTTCATCCAGAATTAAAGAATGATTCAGCCCATAGGCAGATTCAATCACATCCAGTTCATCTCAGAATCAAAGAAATATTCAGCCCCAAATTCAACCACCATTTCTGGTTCATCTCAGAACTGAAGAAAGGTTTAACCCCTAGGCAGGTTCAATTATCACTCCCAGATCATGTTAAAATGGAGGAGGCATTCGGCCCCTAGGCTTTTTCACCCTTTACTTCCTGTTTAGGTTCCGGTTCATGTCGGAACTAGGAAAAGTTTCATTCATCTGAATTTAATTAGCCACTAGGCTTATCCAACCATCAACTTTGGTTAGGGTTCTGATTCATGTTGGAACTAAGAAGAGTTCCATTCATTTGAATTCATTAGCCACCAGGCCTGTCCAACCATCAACTTTGGTTAAGGTTCCGGTTCATGTCGGAACTAGAAAAAGTTCCATTCATTTGAATTCAATTAGGCACTAGGCTTATCCAACCATCAATTTTGGTTAGGGTTTCGGTTCATGTCGGAACTAGGAAAAATTCCATTCATCTGAATTCAATTAGCCACTAGGCTTATCCAACCACAAACTTTGGTTAGAGTTCTGATTCATGTCTAAACTAGGGAAAGTTCCATTCATTTGAATTCAATTAGCCACTAGGCCTGTCCAACCATCAACTTTGGTTCAGAATCTGATTTATGTTGGAATTAAGAAGAGTCCCATTCATCTGAATTCATTTAGCCACTAGGCTTATCCAACCATCAACTGTGGTTCAAGTTCTGATTCATGTTGGAACTAAGAAGAGTTCCATTCATTTAAATTTTATTAGCCCCTAAGCTTGTCCAACAGTCAACTCCAGTTCAGGCTTCGATTTATGTTGGAACTAAGAAAGGTTCCATTCATATGAACTCAATGTGAGCATAAGTTAGCCTCTAGGCCTGTTTAACCATTACCTTTGGTCCATGTTCCATTTCATGAAGGAAACAAAGTGAATTTTAGTCATTTCAACACAATCAATCCATCATCTCTAGCATTTAGAGTCCAATCCATGATTGTCATCCTTGGCCTCTATCAATCGGAGCCCAACTCAAGCAATCCTTGCCTCTAGCAATTAAAGCCCAGTCCACGACTATCAATCTTGATCTCTATCAATCAGAGACCAATTCAAAATCAATCTTGATCTCTATCAATCAGAAACCAATTCAAAATCAATCTTGATCTTTATCAATCAGAGACCAATTCAAAATCAATCTTGATCTTTATCAATCAGAGACCAATTCAAAATCAATCTTGATCTCTATCAATCAGAGACCAATTCAAAATCAATCTTGATATCTATCAATCAGAGATCAACTCAAAGTCAACTCTGTCTCTATCAATCAGAGACCAATTCAAAGTCAACTTTGTCTCTATCAATCAGAGACCAATTCAAAATCAATCTTGTCTCTATCAATCGGAGACCGATTCAAAATCAATCTCTGGCTCTATCAATTAGAGCCCGATCCATGTCTATCATAGCCCAGTGCTACAAGTTAGGATAACTCGTCAGGATTGGTGAATGAGAAGCATTCCTCATTGCATGTCAGTAAAGATCAATTCCAGATTCTAGAGTCATCAGGAGACCATGAAACTTCAACTATGATAGTGCTATCCCATCTTGGGCATTTCTGCCCCATTGGCCAAGGAAATACTAGAATCCAAAGAGTTGCCCTCATATTTCTCATTGTTCAAAGAGAGGGAATGGAATTTTTCCGAGCAGTAGGGTTGACCAAAGATGAGATCCGATATGCCCCAGGCTAGGATAAGAACCAGAATCACAGCTAGGGAATGGTTCAATGATGAAAGCCTTAATATATAAACTGGGGCATGAACCAGATTGACCTTGGACCCAAATTGAATGCGGTCTAATGAGGAAAGCCATTATGCCCTAAACTAGGGCATGGACCAAATTGACCTTAGACCCAAATTGAGAGTGGTCTAATAAAGAAATCCATTGAACCCCCCAAGCCAAGGCATAAATTAGTCCAATCTTAGATTCAAAATGGTGTAGTGCAATGGCGATACCCCTTGCTCCATAAGCTGGGGCATAAGCTAGAATGATTTTGAACTCAACTAGAAGTGGTCCATTGATGAATCCATCAAACCCCAAACTGGGGCATGAACCAGAGTAACCTTGAGCTTAAAAAGTAATAGTCCGATTTTGAATGGATCCCAAACTGAAAAAAAAAGATGGAAAAGGTAGGTATCTTGCACCTATTGATAGAGGGGCATGATGAGTCCTGCTATTAGAGATCTGAAGGAAGACTTATTCCCACAACGACTGAAGGTGGTCGTCGAAGACGTTATGCCCAACTGGAGCCGCTTGGACGAACTAGTTGTTTCAACTTTCTATTATCGGTATTTGATAGGTCATCCATGTCTGGGTCCAAGATCAATATGCATGTTGACAAGTCTAGTCCAATCTTCCGTGCAAGTAAAAGAAAATCACCCCATTTGGGATTTCAATCTCTGTGCTTTGTCTCTTCCATACATTTCCTCCTAGTTTCATACATCCTCCTATTCTACGTGCGCAGTCAATTCTGACTCTGAAGATGATTGAAACGATGAGTCATCTCCTGAACTTCTACGCCACCCGGCCTCTTGAAAAAGAAAGGTCCAACCCGTCTGGGAAAGCTTTAAATGATCAATCGGGAGACACGAGTAGTCTCAAGAAACATGTATTGGAGAAGCTGCCATTTGTTCTATATGTGAAAGATTCCAAGAAAACATAAAAACAGATCATATCAAGGTCAGCCAATCAGTACAAATGAGTGGAGGACATATGTGTCACCAAAAAGATGGAAATACCAAAGTTCATACAAAGTACATCATCTGCAAGCAAGAGATACATGATGAATGATCAATCTCAAAATCAAAGAATGAGGTCATTAGGATACCAAAAAAAAAAAAAAATTCAAGCCTATGTTTTATCTACATCAATAATGGGAGGTAGTTACATCAGACAGAAGGTAATGAGTAACTTCTAGAGGACAGCATACGGATCCACCGTTCAGATAAAATCAGATACTATATGAGCAGTCACAAATGCACATAAAGTTTACAGAAGATCAGAGTGCTAGTTGGGGCAAAGACGTTCTATCTGATTGGAAATGTTTAGAAGAAGAAGATTCAAATCCAATATTGAAAGTCAGGATTCAATTTTGCGATCAAGCGAAGCACTAGATTATGTGGCCTTCACATCCAAAAAAAAAAAAAAAAAAAAAAAAAAAAGAAGAAGAAAAGAAAATAGTAAGATGTTGAATGGCATTGGAGCTCGACATTAAGCCAATTGTCCCTCTCACTTCAAGAGGATGATAGTTCCAACCAAAGCCTGATAGAAAGTTCGATCATTCATCAAGAATTACATCATGTTGGACCAGACTTTTGATTTTGGCCAATTACATCCCGCCTTTACAAGAGACGATCTCATCACTTCTTCATCATCAGAGAAAGATTTCTCATCCGCATTAGGCTCTCTCTCCCGTTTATCAATCTGGCAGCCTTCCAAGGAGTCTTTATCACGAGCCCTTCTTTTGATTATCAATTTTTATGGCATTGTATCCCGTGTTCATGTCGTCATTTTATGTACAAATTCATGAATCTGGATGGAACTCTCATCTGTCGTTCATTACATCCGACGACTTCCCAAGGTTCCTATAAGCCCTTCATTTCTCAAGCCAATAAAATGGGATCTTCTCAGTAAGATAAACCCATTCTACATAATATAACCAAATACTCTCCCAATGGTAGACCCATGTGGACAGTTTCACATCAGTCCTCTTGGACCTTCAACATCAATACTTGTCAACAAACCTAAAGGTTTCAGGCCCAGATATGATCGTGACTGATTCAGAATCTTGATATAGCTTGTTGGGACACGTGTTCCATCTGAACATCTCCAAGAAAGGAAAACATAATTCGGTACCATTTTTAATTTTGGTGTGGGACTGCATTTCCCTAAGATCGCTTTTAGTGATGATTAAAATAGCTGTCTGCCTATCAATACGTGTAGGTGTCAACTTAAATAGTGGGGCAAGGCTACCCATTTGTCATGAAAGTCATGCGTTCAGATTTCCCCTAAGGGTTTCAGACCATTGGATAGGACCATAATTTTGGCAATATCCTCACCATTTCAGGACTCTTTATTCAACCCAAGATGGGGTTTGCAAAAAGAAGAAAATGAAAAAAAATAAAGGGAAGAAAAGAAACCTCAGCAAGGGAAAGGCAACCCGAGAAACCTCAACGGGCAACCCATAATATCTCAGTGGGGATGGGTGACCTGATGCAACCCTAAAGCATTGCCCTCTTTGACCCTTCATAGAAAAATTCAGTGGTTCATGTAGACAAGTGTCATACCCAATCTACCCTTCATAAGGAAAGGAACCTTTCCTCTTGCTCTCCAGTGAATCATACTCGGAGGAGTTGAACAAACCATCATCTGTTGGGCTCCATAGCATTGTCTTTCAACATAATTCTATCTTCAAATCCTTTGGTCATGTTAGGGAGAGAGCAAATTCTCATGGCCTGGTTACGGATGTAGCCAAATTCATTCAAATCATCAGTTCCTTCACTTTCAAGATTCAAGAAGGGTTTATCCAAGAAGTCACTTTCTACAATCAATCCGTCAATCTTCCCTTGACCTTGGAAGCATGGTCAAACTCTGGATACAATCCAGATTCAACCTAGTTCTAACTCTGTTAGATTGCATGTTTCCTTCTATCTTGCCTTAGCACACTACAGTAGCGGTCTATCACAACATGCCAACAATTGGGGCATAGATATACCCTATGTAGAGGAATTGAACTTGATCAGGAGCATTACATCTAGGATCCATTGTCTAGTCTGAAGTCACTGACTTTCCTAGTCCATAGAAGTAGGTCCGTCCAAGTTGGTTTTTACCAATTTCTCAGTTCTCCCAATCATGTTGATGAAGAAAATCCAATGTGGTTGCTCACCTATTAGGATTTGGTCACCAAATTCTCTGAAGGAACACTTCGAATCCTTTGCTCCTCGTGCCTACTTTGGGGCCGTGGTTCATTCATCTTTCAAAATTGGCACAACAATGTTGCAAAGCCCTGAGCTTTTCATGAGCCTAGATCAAGGGTCAAACCCATGTCACATTTCATCGCCGCTTGGCTATTCTACCAATTTGGTTTACCATAGTGCACAATCAAAGAACTTAGTTGACCAGATGTCCCTTGACAGTTTAACACCATGGTCAATCAATAAAGTCACTTTGGTTAAAGACTATCAAGATCCCCTCATTCTTGTCCAAAATCCTCACTAGAGTTTCTTTCAATCCAAAATCCAACAACACCAATGTTGGCTGAAGAAAATCATCACCTTCAAATTACATGGAACCCTTCAAAGGGAGTAACCAAGTCATCCCTACCGTGCTGAAATTGAGTCAAACTTTCAGTACCAGGTCATAAATGACAAATTTCAAATCTAGGTATCATGCTAGCGAAGTCCATGACACCATTTCCATTGATGTCATGTTTTGTGCCTTCACCAATAAAGCAGGAGCAAAAAAAAAAAAAAAAACTTGGAAGACTGCCAAGGAATTCACCATCATTTTAAATATGTCCAGCACTCTATAGGTTCAAAGTCAAGAGACTTCCAAGATGGGTCAGATTTCAACCCCAAAGGTTTAAAGTCAACAAAGCCTTCCTGTATGGGTCACTTTCAGGCATCCTAATGGTTCATAGCCATAGAGCTTCCAAGAAGGATATTCCTATTTTCAATCCCGAAGGTCCAAAGCTGGTAGGAACTGCCAAGATGAATCATTCAGTATCACCCTATAAGTGACCTTCTGAGTTCTTGCTCATTTTAGAATCAATAGCAAATTCCTCACCCTAAAAGTGACCTTCTGAGTTCTTACTCATTTCAGAATCAAATGTGGAGCCCTAGCTCATCCAAAGTTCAAATCAATCTCAGTTTATAAGTGAATCAAATGCAGAGCCCTAGCTCATCCAAAGATCAAATCAATCTCAGATTATTAGTGAATCAAATGCAGAGCCCTAGCTCATCCAAATTTCAAATCAATCTCAGTCTATAAGTAAACGAATGTAGAGCCCTAGCTCATTCAAAGATCAAGTCAATCTCAGCCTATAAGTGAATCAAATGCAGAACCCTGGCTTATTCAGAAAAACAATCTCAGAATCTCAATAAAAAAGCCTTAGTTCAATCAAAGAAAAGACATCAAGTCTTCCATCCAGACAAATCAAAGCCGAGCCCAAGCTCATGCAATCAGCCTTGTATTCACAGCCTAGCTTCATACAAGAAGAGGTTTATCAGCCTACAAATGGATCAAGCCGGGTCCAAGCCCGCACATACCTTGCATTGAGTTCCACCTCAGCAAGAAGAGGTTCCCAACCTACAAATGAGCCTTGTACTCACAGCCTAGCTTCGTACAAGAAGAGGTTTATCAGCCTACAAACGGATCAAGTCGGGTCCAAGCCCGCAAATACCTTGCATCATGAGTTCCACCTCAACAAGAAGAGGTTCCCAGCCTACAAATGAGCCTTGTATCCACAGCCTAGCTTCATACAAGAAGAGGTTTATCAGCCTACAAATGGATCAAGCTGGGTTCAAGCCCGCACGATCTTGCATCATGAGTCTCACCTCAGCAAGAAGAGGTTCCCAGCCTACAAATGAGCCTTGTATTCACAGCCTAGCTTCATACAAGAAGAGGTTTATTAGCCTACAACTGGATCAAGCCGGGTCCAAGCCCACACTTACCTTGCATCATGAGTCACCTCAGTAAGAAGAGGTTCCCAGCCTACAAATGAGCCTTGTATTCATAGCCTAGCTTCATACAAGAAGAACAGTAATCATTTTTCCAAGAAGAGCAAACCTTCTTGCCAGTCGAACTATGTTCTGGGCTTGATTTCTAGGATACCCTTAGAATACGTAGGCAGTTTAGGATGGATTACCCTAAGTGCATCCCAATAAACAATCTCCCACAATTTCCAAAAATGTGGTTCTTTTATCTTCAGCCTTCAATTGGTAACAATCTCGATTAAAGAGGGGCATCTGTAAGCACCCCATTTTTGCCACCCTCTGTGTAAGTGAACCAAAATGGCAGGTTTCCGGCCTTTAATCCAAAGATTTGTGATTTTTCACTGAATCCCACAGTAGGGTCATGGGCTATTATCTGCAGGGATGCAAAGGTCATAAAATTATCTTCGAAATGAGACCAGAATTGCATAATTCTGATATCAAATGAAGAAGATATGACCATTTTAGTAGGATGATACATATAAGGGAGGTTTCTGAAATTATTATAAATAATCCCAGGGTCTTCATGCAAATTATCGTAAATCGGATTGTTTGAATTTCAAATCATCATATCTTGATCATCCGACATCGGATTCAGATGATTCCAAGGCCATTATTCTTCATTCATGATGTTCTACAAAGTGGACGTAAAAAATCCTGAGCAGAAGTCACCAGTGGGTCCCATGCAAGCTTTCATGCAAAATTATCGTTAGAACTTCAAAGCTTCATATCTTTTCCGTTCTACATCGGATTCAGATGATTCCAAGGCCACTATTCTTCATTCATGATGTTCTACAAAGTGGACGTAAAGGATTTCGGACAGAAGTCTCTGAAGAGTTTCATGCGAAATGGTCAGCCAAATTATCGATAATTGGCCCGCTTAAACTTCAAAAATTCATAGGTTGGCCATTTTATTTCCAAATGAGTTGATTCAAGCTCCAATATTCTTCATTTTTAATGTTCTACAAAGTGGACACAAAAAATGTAGAATAAAGGCTATCGAAAAATTATGTGCAGAATGATAGCGAAAATGACCCATGAAATGACAGAGAGTGAAAACTCAGTTAATTTCAGTCAATTCAGTCAACTCAGCTCAACCCAAGGTAGTTTTGGCCCAACCCAGTCAATCCAGACCAATTCATGGTGGCTTATATGCATGTATTTCTTTTATATATTATTATATAATGTATAATATATTATAATATATCATATAATATATACATATATCTTATATGTATATTATATTATATGTATTAATATATTGATATTATATAATTATATATATATATATATATATATATATATATATATGTATATAATATATATGATATATATATATATATAAAAGGGAAAACAAAGAATCCAAAGAGAGAGGAAACGTGAGAGAGAGGGAAATTTAGGAAAAATCCAAAAAATTTTGTTTTGAGAAAAGGAAAGAAAAGAGAAAAAAAAATATTTTGGAATCAAAAGATTTTGTTAGGGCATATAATCCAAAAGAAAAAAAAATAATCCAAAGAGGGGAAGGGAAGAGACGTCCAAGGTGGAAAGAGAAAAAAAAAAGAAATAGAAAAGATCTCGGTTTTGAGAAAAAGGAAAGAAAAGAGAGAGAAGGAAAGAGGAGGAGAGGATTTTCTAGAAGAGGGAGAGATAGAGAACGTGTGGAATGGAGAAGGAGAAGAGAAAAAGGAAGGAAAATAAGAAAGGAAAGAAGAAAAAGGAAGAAAAAAAAATTTTTTAGAAAAAAGAAGAAAAGAAAGAAGGATTTTCTAGAAAAGGAGAGAAAAATTATAAATAGGCAAGAGAAGAGAGAGGAGGGTCTCTTTTTCCAGACCATAGAGAGAGGAGAATGTGGGTGAGGGAAAAACGTGAGTGAGAGAGAGAAAACGTGAGAGAGGGAGAAAGAAAGAGAGAGAAAAGAGAAAATAAAGAAAAGAGAAGAAGAAAAGAGAGAAAGAAGCAGAAGAGAGGAGAAGGAGGATTCACATTCAAAGGGGATTGATACAACCTCCAATCACCCTTCATCAATGGTTTCGCTCGATTTGATCCCAAGGTTAGTACTCTAAACAAATTTAGAGGTCGTTATAATGCTCGAATGCCAATTTTGCTTGAAAAAGACTAATTTTCATGAAATCTCAATCATGAATGCTCTATTACATGCTTGTTAATGTTAGGATGCCTATGTCTAACATTTTTCATGAATTATAATTTATCTAAGCTATTCAATGATGAATTTTTGAATGATATACAATGATGTTTTATGTTTTTTGTAAATTTCATAAAGTGGTTTTCTGATCTGAAAATTCCAGATTTAGGGTTCAAACTTAGGACGTACATCATATGTATTTTTTCTAAGCTTTTAAAGCCCAAAATTTTATGGGAGTCTCTATGATATGTTAGAAGACTACCCTAAAAATTTCGTTCCATTTGGAATTGAAGAAATATATCAAAAATTTGTCTTTGACATTGCTATTTTTCTCGGATGTAATGCAATCCTCCGTCAGAAAGTCTCTAGACAAAGGCCTTATGGCCATAATCCGAAAATCCACTTAACATGAACTTTTTAGACATAAAAGTCTTCTAAAAAATGGCACTAGTTTCATATTTTTTCCATTTTTTGTTGAATTGATATAAATATGTAAGTGCATAGTGCTCTGATTTTAAATATGTCATGATGTACTGATTTGCATGATTGAAAAGAGTCATTTTTTACAAAGAAAATATACTGTTTTAACTTGTTTTTCTTAATGAAATTTTAGATCAGACAGTTATCTACATAGACATATGTCTGTATTTAATTTTCATTAAGATTAAAATTTTATTTGGAATTTATGGTGCAACTGGTCAAAAATCTGGAACAGATTTGACCAGTGCACATGTTCGGTCTTAGGGCATATCTTTGACCTATTTTGCTTTCTGTTGGGATTCAAATCCTTCATATGAAATATAATATATTAAGTCATATTTCTATGAAAAAAGTTGAGCTTGATTTAAGTGTCGAAAGATCTACTTATGGTCATTCTTGTATAATGTGACAAATCTGAATACAGTTCATAGTTTTGTCCATTATCTGGAACCTTGTGTCACAATTTTCACAGTTTTGAGTTATTAATCTTCCCAAATTTCTTCATAAGAATTATAATTTTTCAAAGAACATTGAACATATGTTTGTTTTGATAATTTTGCACTTTTCAAAAAAATAGTTTCATTGATGTCTCATTCATTATAACATCAATGATTGTTTAAATGAATTCTTCTATATTTGGATAAATGGCTATATTTGGAGCATTCATATGCTTTGTTTGGATTGTGCATACCATGTTTGCCACATTCCATGTATTGCAATTTTTGTAGAATAGATAAATTTTTATCATATTTTAGCAAAATCTTAATTTTTTTAAAGTCTTACTATGCTTAGAAAATTGCATATAAGATCTTTCATTTTTTTGAAAAATTCATGTCATATATGCATTCTATGATTGGTACTTACCATATTGATATATAGATGTATATTAGATCTTGAAAAGTAGATCTTGCCATATTAGATCTTGCCATGCTTAGATCTTGCCATATTAAATCTTTCCATATTAGATCTTACCATATTAGGCTCTTGCCTTATTTACAATACATGCCATATTTGAGAGATTTTAAACAATCTTACTACATGTGAATTTCTTGTCATAAATATTTTATATGCCATATTTAGATAGAATATTCTATTTTGGGTAATAATTTAATTTATGCAACACCCTAGTCGAACTGTCATATCTGCACACTTCTAAAAGACAATCTAGGTGTGGGGACGTGCATTTAGGCACCCACATTCTTGGGAAGGGCATAATGGGAATAATAAAAGCCTTAATAAAGAAAGAAAAATGTTTTGCCAAACCTTTCAAAATTAGAATTCAGGATGAAAAGGGTAATTTAGGATGATTTTGCCCCTCGGTAAACCCTAAACCTAGAATAGGTTCTCAATCTTTAACCTAGAACAGGTTATCAATCCCGAACTACGAGAATTCTGATTCCTAGGTCAAACCCTAGGATACGTAGGCCATTTGGGAGAAACCCAAATTCGGATCCACAATTTAGTCCACTCGGACTATCCATAGATCAACTAGGATATCTATCCATATTCTAACCCAAAAGGGGTTATCCACACCTTAGTCCACTCGGACTATCCATAGATCCACTAGGATATTTACCCATTTTGACCCAAATAGGGTTATCCAATCCCGAACTACGTGGATTTTGATTCATAGGTCAAACCCTAGGATACGTAGGCCATTTGGGAGAAACCCAAATTCGGATCCATAATTTAGTCCACTCGGACTATCCATACATCTACTAGGATATCTATCCATATTCTAACCCGAAAGGGGTTATCCAAACGTTAGTACACTCGGACTATCCATAGATCCACTAGGATACTTACCCACATTTTGACCCAAATAGGGTTATCCAGCCCGAACTACATGGTGTCTGATTCCTAGGGCAAACCCTAGGATACGTAGGCCATTTGGGAGAATCCCAAATTCGGATCCACACCTTAGTCCACTCGGACTATCCATAGATCCACTAGGATATCCACCCAGAGATCCGAACTACGCGGATTCTGATTCCTAGGACAAACCCTAAGATACGTAGGCTATTTGGGAGAATCCCAAATTCGGATCCACACCTTAGTCAACTCGGACTATCCATAGATCCACTAGGATATTTACCCATTTTGACCCAAATAGGGTTATCCAATCCCGAACTACGCGGATTCTGATCCAGGTCAAACCCTAGGATACGTAGGCCATTTGGGAGAAACCCAAATTTGGATCCACAATTTAGTCCACTCGGACTATCCATAGATCCACTAGGATATATTTATTCACACCTTAGTCCACTCGGGCTATCCATAGATCCACTAGGATATCTATCCATATTCTAACCCAAAAAGGATTATCCAAACCTTAGTCCACTCGGACTATCCATAGATCCGCTAGGATACTTACCCACATTTTTGACCCAAATAGGGTTATCCAGTTTCGAACTACGCGGATTCTGATTCCTAGGGCAAACCCTAGGATATGTAGGCCATTTGGGAGAAACCCAAATTCGGATCCAAACTTTAGTCCACTTGGACTATCCATAGATCCACTAGGATATTTATCCACATTTTGATCCACATTCCAACCCATAATGGGTTATCCATATTTCAACCCAAATAGGGTTATCCTTAGATCCACTAGGACTATCTATCAGTCCACATGGACTATCCAGATCCTAACCCATAGGATTTCTTAGCCTTTCAAGCATAAATTTTAACTTGAACAAAGAACTTAATCATGCACAAGCATAAATTACAATCATAAACTTTAATCACACCTGAACTACGGTGAACCTGATTTTCAGAATAATTTCGTGATACGTAGGCAATCTGATGGATACAGATTCGGTTCAATGATATCAAACCACTTGGTTTGGTTTGGCTTAACAAATAGAGTCTAGCATAGGAAAGGTATAGGAGACCGATTTCGATCGGGCAGTTTGGGTGCCTAACCCCTTCCCATAACCGTAACCTGACGCTTACCCAATCTCTGATGGACCAGAAATCCAATCTAAGGGTCATGAGTCAATCGAAGTCTTACCTTAGGGTGAGATTTCACATTTTCAAGGTCCTAGACCTTAATCTACGTGGCGACTTCAAAAGATTTTCCATCTTTGTCCTCACAGATTGTATCTATTTTTTTTTGTACTACAGAGTAACTGTCCGGGTTATGGACTGTACTCTGCTTTAGCTATGTATGTACATTTATTTCCCTCTCATTGTATTTAAAATTGTTTCCCCTTTAATAGATGTATTATTTTCTTTTCAAAATTGGTCTCAAACATCACTTGTGCTTATAGTGTGTTGATATTACAGTTTTTACTTTTATCCTATCTCAGTTCATAATTTATCATGAATGTATGTCAGTTTAGCAGACACGGCCTGAGATGCTCTGATACCAAGTTGTCACACCCCAATTCTGCACTATTCAGAATGGTGTGATGAAACGCTAGCAAACCAACGGCTCAACCAGGATCTCATACAGACGGTATCCGGCTGATCTAAAACTCATATATCTACATTCATAATTAGAGTAAATACACAATAGCGAAAGTCTTATAGTAAAATGAACTGAGAATCTACTGTGATATTAATATCTAAATAGTAAATTATTCTATATCAACTAAGACATAAATAAGTATCAAATACATGTCTTTAATAAATCCAAATAAAGAAAACTAAAAATCTAGTCGAATACACATGAGTTGCACTTGCAAGAGGAGTCATGTGTATCCACTTCATCTTCAACTTCCATCGCCGCCAAGTGACCATACACTGGAGCATTTACATAATCTTCGACGGTAGTACCTGCATCATCAACTAAAAATATTCGACGTCGAGGGGGTGAGCATACATCATGGCTCAGTGAGCAAATAAAATAATGCAACAATACATATGCATGCAGTCAATTCATATCTTTGGTCTGGTTCAAAGTTTGCAATGCACAATAAAAAGGTTGGGTGGTCAAAGGTTAACGTTTATTGACCCCGCCTCTATACACAGGGTGTGGAAGTCCGTCCAAAGGTTAACGTTTATTGTCGCCCCCATCCACCCTACCATAATATTGTACAACAAAGGTTAACGTTTATTATTGTACAGTGCCATACCAACACATAAGCCCCTGCTGGTGAGGGCTTGCAAACTGGACTCGCAACTAACCAATCCTAATGCCAAACAGTGTATCCAAGGCCTTACCCCAACATCCCTCAGAACGTCCATAGAGGTAGAGCTAAGGCTCCCGGGTCGAGTCAGAGACTACATGGACCGAGACCACCTCCCCTGATACTCTACGACGTAATAGTTCTGCTAAAGTAATGGCGATACGACGATGCTAATGCACAAGACTTGAGTTAGAGATAGAGCTAAAGTGCTGAGACCCGTCAAAGGTTAACGTTTATTGACGTTCCCATTACACCTCCCCTGATACTCGCTCGCATCAAGTACACCAACCACACACATACATTCACATGCCTATTCCTATCATCATCATCATCATCATATTATAAACAATAAAGTAAATATGCATGAACAAATAATAGAAATATTGGATGACATGTTGTATGCACATTACAAACATATGCGCATAGAATCAAGCATGGCATTGGACTCAAGAAAAGAAAACAGTTTGTTATTAACCAATTAGTTTAGAGTTCTGTTTCCTCACCTTAGCTTGCTAATAATCCTCTTTCAAGCTTTAAAATCACCTTTATACTGCTATTATATTGCTAGAAGACCTAACAAAGTCAATAGAATTTAATTAGAATTAATTCTGATTTTTAAAACCATGTTTTTAACTGGGGGTCGGAGGTAGGGTCGGAGTAATGATCGACCCTGGGTGCGACCACCCCTATTCTGGACTTCCCAAACATTGGGGGTCGATGCTCAGGGTCTGGTAGGGTCGATTGGCCATCGACCCCCCATGCGACCCCCTGTGGGTTTTGGTCAATTTTCTTCCTTCAATCCATTCTTCGTGTTTGGGGTCCTATGGCTTACTCCTATAATCCATTCTACACTTGTCCTATGGTCTAGAACCATGATTCTACCACCTATATGGCTTCCATGATTTTCCCCCATGGTTTTCCATGAAAATCTAACCATGGGTTGATGGTTTGGGTTTCTCCAAGATCATACTCTCTTCATTATCTATCCTATGGTCTTTAGCAATTCATGGAAATAGTATCCATACCTGAGAAGAATACTCCTTCTCTGCAACTCTTCTCCCTTGGCATTCTTCTCTTCTTTCCTTCTTTTTTCCTTCTCTTCATTCTCTCCTCTTTCTCTCAATTCAATTAGGGTTGTAAAAGGAGTAAAAGAGGCTTAGGGATGTTCTATTTATAGAGTAGAAACTCCTAAAATAAGATCCATTGAGATTTGGAAGGAATCCCATCGAAATTAGGAAACTTTCCTAATTTTCAGATTTACCAAGTACCGGGGGTCGATAGGGGGGGTTGGAGATCCCGTCGACCCCTGGTTCCTAAAGTGTCCGACCCCCCATGTAAAACTGGGGGTCTGACTTCTGTCTTGGGGGGTCTGACCCTCCCTTGCGGGGTATGCGACCCTCCCCTTAATTTAAGTATTTTTGGGTCAGTTTAATACCTGGGATTGTGATCTCCTTCACGCACTTGGTCCATTTGGCTCATCCATGATGGGTAGACCTGGTTTAAGGTGGTAAGACCGGGTTAGTTTGATACGGGTCTTATAGTCACACCCCATCCAGTGGACACATCCAAGAGGTATCTGGGCCCTATAAATAGAGCCCGACTCCATGCTTCAATTCATTCGAAATCAATACGATTTCTCTCTCTCTCTCTTCCCCTCCAACTCTCTCTCTCCCTCTCTCTTCATTCTCTGTTTAATCGAAGAGTAAGAATTCAGTGTTTCTTTCATAAAAGTTGATCCTAGCCGTCGGGTCTGCATATACCTGTCAGTGTATGCATACTGGGTGGGTATCCTACCTAAGGGGTTGTTTCATCTTGGAGGCAGATTTGCAAGACACCTACTGCACCAATAGAGGGCAAATACTATCTTAAGGAGAGTGTACCAACATGACTCAACCCACTTTCATAACTTTGGATTACTGCCAAGAAGGTACGCATAGTTAATATATGTATGTTTCAATTTTAACTATATGATATAGTTGATATATATATATATATATATATATAGATACATGTGACTATACGTATGTATATATATTGTGACTTTTATTTACCACATGTTTTTCTGTTACACATTATTATAGTTCATATAATATATAATTGAAGCTCTATTATAGCATTATTTTAGACAACAATCTTAAGATAGTATTTTTGTTATATATTGTAGTGACTGTTATCATGGTTGAATCTAGTGTAACCACTGAAGTTGGGTCAGCCATAGGGAAGATGTGCATCATGTCTGAGTTTGACAGCATCGAACCATTTAATGGTTCGAATTTTAAGAGCTGGAGACAGATGATGCACTTCGCCCTGACCCAACTGGGAGCTATCTTCGCCCTTACTAAAAAGATGCCTGAGGAGTCTGATGACCCGAAAATCAGGTCCAAGAGGGTTGCATGGATCAATGCTGACTTCCAGTGCAAGAACAGAATCCTGAATGCTATGACCAATGATCTATACAATGTGTACTCATAATATGACTATGCCTATACCATATGGGAGGCTCTTGACAAAAAATATTCTCTGGAAGATACTGGGTGTAAGAAGTATGTTACTGCAAACTTCTTAAATTTCAAAATGAAAGAAGATTTGAGTGTATCCATGCAAATGGATATGTTCCAAGTTTTGGTAGCAAGCCTTGTTAAAGAAGGAATGTCACTACCAGAACAGTTTATATCTGCAGCATTGATTGAGAAATTTCCTAACTCCTGGAGTGACTTCAAATCACACATGAAGCACAAATCTAAATACTGGACTCTTGAGCATTACATAATGCGTATCAAGATAGAAGAGAAGAACCGTGAGACTGACAAGGTGGAAAAAGCCAAGGAATTCAAGACCAAGGCTAATCTTGTAAAAGGCGGGAAAACTGAAAAAAGAGACAAGTCAAAGAAGTTTCTTCAAGTGAAGAAAGAAGGAAAGTTCAAGAAGACCAAGGGAGGCTGCTTCTTCTGTGGGAAACCGGGTCATTTCAAAAAGGACTATCGGGCCCTTAAGAAGAAATAGGGAAATGACAAAGCTAAGGTCCATCTCACTGACAAGGACCTGTTTGCAGCTGTAGTCACTGAGGTGAATTTTGTTTGAAAAACCAAAGGAGTGGATTATAGACACTGGAGCTTCCAAACATATATGCTCTGTCCGATCTGCTTTCATTAAATATTCTCCGGTCAGAGGAAGTGATTTTGTATATATGGGGAATTCTCAAACTTCGCCAGTGATGGGCAAGGGTTAAGTAGCTCTGAAGCTAACTTCTGGAAAGACTCTTGTTTTGAATGAAGTGCTGCATGTCCCAGACATTCATAGAAATCTGGTTTCTGGCTTCCGTCTGAATAAAGCTAGAATGAAGCTCAGCTTTGAAGCTGATAAAGTCATTGTACTACAGGGGGACAAATATGTAGGGAAGGGATATGCAAGTAATGGCCTTTTTGTAATAAGTGTTGAAAATGTTATGCATGAAATTCCTGCTTCTTCTTACTTGATTGAGTCATTTGATGTTTGGCATGATGGACTAGGACATCGTAGTATACCTTACATTAAAAGACTATCTTACTTAGGATATTTTCAAAGTCCATCTGAACCCTCACAACATAAATGTCCTATATGCATAGAAGCAAAAATAACTAAAAAACCTCATAAGTCTATAGAAAGACAAACCAATCTTTTAGAATTAATATATAGTGACTTGGTTGATTTTAAATCTCTTGAATCAAGAAGAGGTAATAAATATTATATAACCTTCATTGATGATTATTCAAGGTATACTAAGGTATATCTTTTAAAATCTAAAGATGAAGTTGAGTATGCCTTTAAAACATATAAGTTAGAAGTTGAAAATCAACTTAATAAGAAAATTAAAAGGTTGAGAACCGAGAGAGGTACTGAGTATGGCACTCATAGCCTATCTCTGTTTTGTGAAGAAAATGGAATAATTCATGAAACTACTGCACCATAGCAACCTGAGTCTAATGGTGTAGCAGAAAGGAAAAATAGAACCTTAAAAGAAATGATGAATTGCTTTCTAATTAGCTCTGGGTTACCTTATAATATGTGGGGGGAAGCTATCTTATCTGCTTGTTATATTCTTAATAGAATACCTCCTAAAAAATCAAATCTTGTTCCTTTTGAACTTTGGCATGGAAGGAAACCATCCTTTAATCACTTAAGGGTATGGGGGTGTTTAGCCAAAGTTAGAATACCCGAACAGAAGAAAAGGAAGTTTGGACCAAGAACATGTGATTGTATTTTTATAGGATATGCTCGTCATAGTGCTGCTTATAGGTTTTTGGTTTTGAAATCAATTGAAAATGTTTTTGATGCTAATACCATCATTGAGTCTCGTGATGCTGAATTTTTTGAACATGTGTTTCCTAAACTGGTTAAAACTACTTCTAATGAGGATCATAATGAAAATCATGTTATAAGAAATGAAATTAGTATAGAACAAGAATATGGTGAACTTACTACTGATTTACTTAGGAAAAGTAAAAGACAAAGGAGACCCGCTAACCTAGGTGATGATATGTTACTATATCATGTGGATAGAGACCCCTTTACTTATCAAGAGTCTGTAACATCTCCAGATGCTGTATTCTGGAAAGAAGCTATTAAAAGTGAATTAGATTCTATTATCCAAAATCATACTTGGGAGTTGGTGGCTCTACCACCAAGTACTAAGCTTCTGGATACCAAATGGATTTTTAAAAGAAAATTAAAACCTGATGGATCTCTTGACAAGTTTAAGGCAAGGTTGGTAGTAAAAGGGTTTAGACAAAAGAAGGATATAGATTATTTTGATACTTTCTCCCCTGTAGCTCGTATTGTAACCATACGAACTTTATTTGCTATTGCCTCTATTTATAACTTAGTAATTCATCAAATGTATGTTAAAACAGCTTTTCTAAATGGAGTTTGGGAGGAAGAAATCTATATTAAACAACTTGAAGGATGCATAATATCAGGACAAGAACATAAAGTTTGTAAATTAATTAAATCTTTGTATGGTTTAAAACAAGCACCTAAACAATGGCATGAGAAACTTGATCAAGTATTATTAAATAATGGTTTTATTATTAATAATTCTGATAGGTGTGTATATAGTAAATTTAATAATGGCAAGGGTGTGCTTATTGTTCTTTATGTGATGATATGCTGATAATGGGAACTGATTTAAATATTGTAAATTTAACAAAGAAAATTTTTATGTCTAAATTTGATACAAAAGACATGGGAGAAGTTGATGTCATTTTAGGCATCAAAGTTATAAGAAAATCCAATGAGATAATACTATCTCAAGCACATTATGTGGAAAGCCTACTAAAGAAATATGGATATTATGAGTGCTCTCCTATAAAGATACCTTTAGAGGTAGGGAGTCATCTCATAAAACGCCAAGGTGAACCAGTCTCCCAAAAGGAGTATTCCCAGATTATAGGTTCAGTTTCATACTTAATGTACTCAACAAGACCGGACATAGCTTTGACAGTGGAGAAATTGAGTCAACATACTCATAACCCTGGAAAGGAACACTGGGAAGCTCTAACAAGGTTATTAAGGTACTTAAAATGAACAATAAACTATGGCTTACACTATAATGGAAATCCCTCAATTATGGAAGGATATTGTGATGCTAACTGGATATCTGATACAGAAGAATCCTTAGCCACAAGTGGTTATATATATACTCTTGGTGGAGGAACGATTTCATGGAAATCTGTCAAACAAACCTGTGGTACGGGCTCCACTATGGAGGCAGAATTTATAGCCTTAGAGAAGGCTGGGGCAGAAGCCGAATGGCTCAAAATTTGGCGGTAGAAATTCCGTTATGGCCTAAACCTATGTCCCCAATATCACTACATTGTGATAGTCAGGCAGCTATTGCTAAAGCGAAAAGCAAGATATATAACGGAAAAAGAAGACATATACGCCTGAGACACAACCTTGTGAGGCAATACATAAGTGAAGGAACGATAGCTATCGACTTTGTAAGATCAGAAAAGAATCTGGCCGATATATTTACAAAGCCTCAAACCACCAAGGTCATAATCGACACATCTAAAGGAATGAGCTTAAAGCCCGTGTCATAAGTCATGTGATGGAAACCCAACCTATGTGATAGGAGATCCCTGGAATTAGGTTCAACGGGTAAGAACGAAGTCACGCAGATGACTTGTTTAGTACTATCAAAACTTGCTCATTCTGGTTAGATGGTAAGATAGTACTCACCACAATGAACAAAGGATGAATCTTAAGGATTCTTAGTTAAACCAAGCTATCCCAGAGGAATGTGGGGGTGTGTTAACTGTGGTGCACACCATGGGCTGACCTTATTGAATGTAGGAAGTGGGACCGCTTCCAATGAGAATTTTAAGGGCAAACTCTCATAAACATTCATGAACCAGGATAGGGACAAGGCCGGTTTCAAATATGTCCACCTTTAAGGGATTTTTCGAGGGTCGGACTGTAAGAGGTGACTGGTAGGTCAGTCGGCTACACAAATGAGGAAAAATTCAAGAAGCAAGCTTCACCTGTACTCTGTAGCGTGGCCTATCAGACATAGTGCAGATTCAAGTCGACAGACATCTGCAACGACGTTGCTTACAGTTCTCATAAGATCAACTTCTTAGTTCTGGTTTTACTCTATCTTTTCAAACTTGTGGGGGAATTGTTGGAAAAGTCAAAGGAAAAAGGTTTTTCCAAATTAAGTTTAAAAAGATTTAAAACTCAAAATTTTCATTTCTTTGTTTTAGCTCCAAAATTTGGTTTTTGTTTTGGGCGGGAATTTTGATTTTTCGGTTTTGAGTTGGCATAACTAATGTAGGACTTTTTAGTCCCACATTGCTTAAGGTTTGTGGGGAAGAGACCTTTATTTGTAGGGATTGTCGCATATCTTTTGAGCCCCAAAACGGAAGCAACTTTCGGTTGACACACACACACACATACGCGTGCCGGACCGGACCAGACCGCGACCCGCGACCCACGACCTGCTACCGTGACACAGGGCGCGGCCGCGGGCCACGGGCCACGGGCCACGGGCCACGGGCTCCCCATCCAGTGGACACATCCAAGAGGTATCTGGGCCCTATAAATAGAGCCTGACCCCATGCTTCAATTCATTCGAAATCAATACGATTTCTCTCTCTCTCTCTCTCTTCCCCTCCAACTCTCTCTCTCTCTTCATTCTCTGTTTAATCGAAGAGTCAGAATTCAGTGTTTCTTTCATAAGAGTTGATCCTAGCCGTCGGGTCTGCATATACCTGTCAGTGTGTGCACACTGGGTGGGTATCCTACCTAAGGGGTTGTTTCATCTTGGAGGCAGATTTGCAGGACACCTACTGCACCAATAGAGGACAAATACTGTCTTAAGGAGAGTGTACCAACACGACTCAACCCACTTTCATAATTTCGGACTACTGCCAATAAGGTACTCATAGTTAATATATGTATGTTTCAGTTTTAACTATATGATATAGTACTCAACCCACTTTCATGTGACTATACGTATGTATATATATTGTGACTTTTATTTACCACATGTTTTTCTGTTACACATTATTATAGTTCATATAATATATAACTGAAGCTCTATTATAACATTATTTTATACAACAAATAGCCAGTGTTTCAGTACTCATAATTCATTCAGTCTTCTTGTTTTGCATCTTAGTTGCCACGTCTCCACTGTAAGGTGCAAAATGGAAAGCATACTGCTGGAGAACTGAGAAGACAACCATCTCCAGACACACCAAGACGTTTTGCAGGGCTTCCTCAATTTGCTCTACATCTAACCAGAAATGATGAGATCGAATGATGCCCATAGAAGCCAGGATTTCAAGTACAATTCCCTACAAACAACCAAAGAAGGCCATCCGTGAATACAAGTGACAGAAAAATCCATTTTCAAAAGAAGAAATATGTGTTGAAGGATTGAAGGACGGAAGCAACTTTCCACCCTACACATGCCACTCAAATGACACAAACTAAGATAGTGTGGTGGACTGTTTAAGTTGAAATTGGACCAAATCAACACATAACTAATCCCGATTTCAGAACAAACACCTCTGCAATCAGGAAATAACAATTTTTTCCCCACAATGCCTACTTTAGGCCATTTATTGGTTTTTTTTTCCTCTTGTGAAATGCATGGATATACAAAACAAAATAACACTAAGTAGCACCAACTGTCATTCTTACCACCAACCATTTGGCTAGTCCATCACTGAAAGAATGAAAAAAGTTTTTTTTCTTTTTTTTTTTGGGGGGAGGGGGGGGTTATCTTTCATAAGTGCTCAAAAATGTTTCTACGTGTAAAAATGAAATAGTGCGGGGTCAGGATGTGGAAATTACCTGCCAAAAGCAAAAGAATACAATCCCTTTAATGCATAAGAACTTGGATAGGGGCTTGTGCGGTTGCAGCTCCTTTGCAAACACATGGTAAAAGAGCACGAGGGAATACAGAGCCAATGAAACAGAAATATTGAGAACAATGGTGAACGTCCACCTGATCCAACTGGGGTAAAATCCAAGAAGCTGAAGTGTTATCATCAACACAGAGCAAACAGGCCGGATGACAACGAACTGCCAGGTCCAGTATTTGAGTAGCTTCAGGGTGTGATGGTCCAGACGGACTGCCCTTTGCTGCAATTTGAATAAACCTCTTTAAAATATGTCCATTTACTTCCAACAAGCTAACTACTTCAACGAGAAGCCCAAGCAGTGTTCCATGAGGGTTTGGGAAAGAAATGCAAATTCTAAATCCCATTATGATCGGTGCTAAGAAATTCACAAAACTCAACAGTTGAGTGCTCTTACGTTTTCATAATAAAGTTTGGTTAATTGGCAGGGTTCAACTTGGGTAATTGATTCCCCAGTCATTTATATGTATCAAACAAGGAGAATCACGTTCTTCTGAAATGTAGTTGTATTGGACCTTACCTGATGTCTCTTGTTTCCAGTTACTACATAAATACCATTTATGAATGTTATATAAATCATTTTATTTTTAAGCACATTCTATTTATATAACAGTGTGATGAAGATATGACAACATTGAGCTTATTTTAATAAAAATAAATCTCATTTTTGGGTTATAACATATGTGTATGTTGGGCTTTTGATCCCATGGGTTCTCATTGTAATAGGTCATTTTAATGGACCTAAACTATAGGTAAAATGTAGGAGTACGGGTTTAGTTTGTTAGCATCCCAAGTTTACTTAGGCAAGTCTTTATCTAGTTGGATAAGACTTTTGCTGCCTTTATTGCTTTTAAGTGTTTTAAATTACTTTCCTTTTGTTTAGGTTAATAACTATTAGAAATAAACTACCTCCAAGGTAAGTTTTTTTCTGGAGGAGTTCTAGGACTAGTTTATGCTATGTTTGGTATCATTTTTGTTTTTGTTTTTTTATCTATTTAACAAAAAATGATTTTTGTTCAAAAATAAAATATTGTTTGGTAGCTATAATAAAAATAGATTTGACATACTATGTCTAAAAATGATTTCGAAAATCTTCATCTTCCTCTGTCATGGAGCGTCTATTCCTCTTCCTCTGTCAAGGGATTATGGAAAGAAATCAAACTAGAAACCGTCTTTGGAAAAATGACGTCACTTCAGTTGGAATGATTGTTGTTGTCGTCGTCGTTGCCGTCAGAGCCGCCTTTAGGACGAAGTTGCAGGTCTGCGTCTTTGTGCTTTACTTCCGTTCGTCAACGAGGAGTGCTTGAGGGTTTGATTTGGGGTAGTTTTATAAAAAGAAACTAAATTATTTTTTTTAACCCTTTATTTTAACACATATTTTAAGTGTTTTGCACAAAACACAACAAAAATAATTTTTAACCAAAAGTTAAAAAAAGGTTGAGACATTTTTTTGAATTTTGACTTGTTTTTATTTTTATTTTTCATAAATAGCACTCATAAATTATGTCAAACTCTTTCAAAACTATAAATTTAAAAAAAAAAAAAAATTGATAACAAACATAACCTTAATTTTTGTTTTGAATCTTCTACATGAATTTGTAAAGGACTAGAAGCCTGAGCACAAAATTATTGTTAGCGTCAATGACTCTGACCTGTAGCGCTGTCGCTAGAGGTCTGTGGCATCTGTGGGTCTCATGTTATATTGGGATTAGTGTCTTTAGTCATTATCTTGTTTCCTATTTTATCTAGTCTCTTTCTCTTGTTAGAATAGGTAATTAGGGAGGTTTCTATTGGTCATTGTTACTGTTTTTGTGTTTTTGCCTTATCATTATAAATAAAGCATTAATAGGAGAAGGATCTTACGCAATCTGACTCCCCTCTTTCTAGAAAGTCGGTCCTCCCTCCATTCTTCTTTCTTCTATTTTTCTTCTTCTTCTTTTTCCCTTACGGTTCTGATTTTCCTGGATTTCTCCTGTTTACTAATTGTAATATGGTATCAGAGGTGTAACAATCAATCTCTGGGCACTGAACCTCTGCCGGTTTGATAGTCTTCCACCTCTTCCCCTAAATTTCTGGTCGCAGCAACCTTATGCTGCCTACCCTGATGACTGACAGCGTTTTTTTTTTTTTTTTTTAAACTCTACCATTGCCGCAACCCTACTGTCCAGTTTCAGATCTAAATCAGATCTGGTTTTCTCCTCTCTGTTATTTATTTCTTGCGGCTGGGATCCATTCCTGATTTATGTCGAAACAGATCTAAGCTACTGATTGATCTCGTCTGGGATCCACTTCTGATTTAATGTTATTACGCCTCTGGTTGATCGATATTCCCTGGGTGTCCTGTTTACTGGTTGATAAATATCTGTGTTACTGATGCTATATTTGCTGCGGCACGAGATCTGCAGCCTGGTGTTGGCTGAGTATTTCTTTAAGAACCTGATGATATAGTTGCTGCTGCATGGTTCAGATCTGCCACCTGGTATTACCTGCTCCTTTTTTGTCTAAGCTACTGATGCTATATTTGCTGCTGCTCGAGATCTGCTCCCTGGTGTTGGCTGAGTTTTTTTTTAAGGAACTGATGATATAATTACAGCTGTCCTATTGTTTGGTATGTGCACTTGACTAGCTGTTTCCTTAACACGTCTTGCGATATTGTTGCTTCATACATCCTATTAAGGCCTACATTCACTTTAAAGGGAAACTACAATACCTTACTGATGATCCTCCATTGGTCAATCTAAAGGATCCCACATCGGTAAAGAATTATGATGACTGGATGCGTGAAAACTCTACCCTACAAACTTGGTTATGGAACAGTATTGACCCCTCTATTGTTTCAAATGTGATGTTTCATGGATCTGATAAAGACAATGACCTCAAAGAAGTTATGCACAGGAGAAAAATATATCTTGGGTTTATGACCTTTATGAAAGAAAGTTCAATTACTCATTAAGAGACAAAACACTAAATGCATATTACAGTGGTTTTAAAGGCTTCATTGAAGAACTTTAGGCCGTTCAACCTCTCACTACTAATCTCACACAACTCAAGGCCCAACAATTTGAATTTCATGTTGCCAAATTTTTAGCTGGATTTTCTCCAGATTACCAAGCTTTCAAAACTCAGTTGCTGTCTTGTGAGAAGGTTCCTATACTGAGTGAAACGTTCTTCCATCTCTTAAGGTTGATACCTTCAAATGGTTCCACACCTATACATTATAATTTTGCTTTGTATGCCGGACGAGGACGATGATCTTCATCTAGAGGTCGTGGTTTTGGTAGAGGACGTGGCTCTTATGGTCGTAACACAAAACGATCCAGCACCGATAAAGCTAATCGATATTGTACTCATTGTGGTAAAACTAATCATAATGTCGACAAGTATTGGGCCACGCATGGCTGTCCTGAATTGGCTGAGGCATTGGTTAATTCTGCCTTTACGGAGGATGTTACTTTATTGGCACCAGCTGCTAAACCTGCATCGGCTACTCCCAGCGTTACAGTGCCCTTAGTGCAGTTTTATGCATTACTCTGACGAGTTCAACAACTTGAGTTGCAGTCCTCTCCATTCACTTCTGCCACCCTATCTCACACAGGTACCAATGCCCTACTTTCCACCACTACTCCTATTCCATGGATTCTTGACTCTGGTACCTCTTGTCACATGACGGGTAAGTTTCATATCTTTTCCTCTTTTAAGGAAACTATTACATTTATGCTTGTTTTTCTTGCCAATGGTTCCTCTATCCAAGCTACGGGCCAAGGAACGGTTACACTAACACCTTCCTTAACCCTATCCTTAATTTTCCATGTTCTTAAGTTACCTCTTACCTTATTTTTGTAAGTCAACTTACTAATTCCTTATAGTGCTCAGTAATCTTTTTCCCTTTGTATTGTGTTTTTCAAGATCTTAGGACCAGGGCAACGATTGGTGGGGGCCTCAAGCAATTGGGACTTTACCACTTAAAGCATCATGGACCATTTTCTGTCCATATCTCTACAATCTCTGCTGTTTCTACACCTCTTCAATGGCATCATCGCCTTGGCCACCTGTCTCTCTCCACGCTGGAGACCCTCATTCCTAGCTGCAAGTCTCTTACGGTTTGGTGAACTGAAGTTGGCTTTAGGTGTAATAGGACTCCCAGTTACTATGTGTGATCGTATACTGAGGGGGGCCCACCTTCCCTATGAAGCTTGCGAGTTAGGAAAACATCACCAAAGTGCCTTCCTTACGTGTCTTATTCCTCGTAGCTCTTCTTTATTTAATCTAATCCATTCAAACATTTGGGGTCCATGCTATGTACCCAACAAACTTGGTTCTTGTTATTTTGTTACATTTGTGGACGACTTTTCCAGGGTTACCTGGCTTTACTTACTTAAAGATAAATCTAAGGTTCTTTCTGTGTTTAAAGGTTTTTGCAATGAAATCAAAGTCCAGTTTAATAAATTCATACGTATTTTTTAGTTTGATAATGCTCTTGAGTGATAATGCTCTTAAGTATACTCAAACAGCTATCTCTGATTTTTGTTTTGCAAATGGAATGCTTTATCATACTAGTTGTTCCTATACTCTTCAGCAAAATGGTGTTGTGGAACGTAAAAATAGACACCTTTCGGAAGTTGCTTGATCTCTTCTTTTTCATATGCATATTTCTAAGTATTTTTGGTGTGATGCTCTTCTCACTGCTAGTTTTCTTATTAATCCCATGCCCTCCTGGGTTCTTCATGGGCAAGTGTTGAATAATGGTTTGACTTGTCTGTAATAGACAAAGGTCTCATCTATTTATAATATGCAGTAAGGGAATCAACCTGTCTTAGAGAAAATATGTTCTTGACCTCCTGACTGAAACTAGTCTTTTAGTTCTAAACCAGCTGACACTCCTATGGATCCTCATCTCAAGCTTAAGACTAGCACTAGTCCTGATTATACTGATATTCATCAATACAGACGGGGGATGGCTTGTTGTTAAACTTATCTATCTCACAGTTACTCGGCCTAATTTGTCATTGTCTATTGAGGTTATTAGTCAATTCATGCAAGCCCTAAAGCAAATTCACTGGGATGCAGCTTGTCACATATTGAGATATTTGAAGAAATCTCTAGGCAAAGGTTTAATCTACCGTTATCACAAACATACTGATGTCAGTGGGTATTATGATGCTGACTGGGCTAGTGCTGATGGTGACAGACGCTCCACTGTTGGTTATTGTACATTTGTTGGAGGAAACCTGGTTACATGGAAAAGCAAGAAGCAAACTACTGTGTCTAAGTCCATTATTGAAGCTAAGTATCGAGCTATGGCCCAAAGTTCTGCTGAAATTATGCGGATACAAAATCTCCTTCAAGAATTAGGTTTTCTAGTAAATTGCCGTATGACTATCTTATGTGACAATTATGCTGCCATCTATATTGCTACTAATTCGGTGTTTCATGAGCGCACCCAACACATTGAGGTTGATTGCCATTTTGTTCGTGATGCTGTTGAGAAAAAGTTGTTGGTTACTCCCTTTGTATCTTCGTCAAATCAGTTAGCAGACATTCTTACTAAACCCTTATTTGGTCCAGGGTTTTGGCTCAATTGTTCCAAGCTAGACATGGGTAACCTATATGCTCCAACTTAAGGGGGGTGTTAGCGTAAAAGACTCTAATCTATAGCGCTGTCGCCATGTGGCATCTATGGGTCCCATGTTATATTGGGAATTAGTGTCTTTAGTCTTTATCTTGTTTCCTATTTTATCTAGTCTCTTCTATTTGATAGGTATTATTGTCTTTGTGCTTTCTCTTGATTTAGAATAGAGTAATTAGGGGACCTTAGGGTTTAACTTCCTCTTTTAGAGTCGGTCATTGTTATTGTTATTGTGCTTTTGCCTTGTCATTATAAATAAAGCAATAATAGGAGGACCTTATGCAGTCTTAACTCTGTAAAAATTATGAATGAAATATTGGCTGCTGCCTTTTCTGCAATGGAAAAACCTTATGTTCGACCAAGGAAAAGAACTAGTGTTTGATCAAGTTGACATCATACAGTGAGAACCCCTAGTGGATCTTTGTTCTTGTCTTCATACAACCATTGTTCTTCAATATCCCAAGGATTGCTATCATCAACCTACTGTTATTGAGTAAGAACTTCTCCTCTAAGATTGCTGTTTTTGGTTATATTTTCTGAAGAATATCTGTGAGACTTGTCCGCCAAGTTTTACTGTTCAGCTCATCCGGCCATCATATTCAACCTCATTTTTTGATAAACTGTTTCCATTCTGTTTTAAAGCATCATCACATATCTGATTATCCATCCATTGGTTAGTTTCTGCTATTTTTAATTTCCTTAAAAAACTGCTTGCATCCTTCCGTCAACGCCACCTCAAATAGGACTTCTTATGTCTGCCAATCCAACTGTTGGATGGTGTTGATTTTCGGATATCTTATCGCCACCTCATTCTAGCTTGTGTTTATTTTCTGATTTCCATCTAACCATTGGATCATGAAGTATCATCAGTTATATATTCGGGTTCTAACTAGTTCACTGCGATTCTGGCTATTCAGGACCGCCCCCCCTCATCAAACAGATGTCTTAAATTGTTTGACAAACATATCTCCTGAAATACCAAACAGACCATACAGAAAAATTTGTGATCACACACACACACACACACACACACACACACTCACACAGAACCATAGCCCTACTATAAAAAGTAGTGAAATTCAACCTTGGAACTGGAGTAGAAAAATGTAGATTAATTTGATTACTGCCTAAGATACTAATCCATGCAAACAAAAGGATTTTACCCTAAGGAAAAGAAACAAATTCAGAAAAATTAATAAACGATATTCATAACAAATTTCTGGACATTCAGTGGACTCTAATACCTAATTGAGAAACTTCTAAAGAATCTTCATGTTACGATGTAAATAGTTATATTATTATTATTATTATTATTTTTTTTTTCTTTGGGTGTGGGGTGGGAGGGGGGGGTGGAGAAAACCTCCAAAACACATCATAAAAGTAAACCCATTATAATCTTGGAACATATATAAAACTAATTCCTACCACAACAGAGACCAAATTAAATAACGCTGTAAAGGGATCTCTGCCCCTCTCTCAAAGTGTGAACATGTGTTGTGTGTGTATGAATCAAGGATCCTAAAGGTAAGAAATCATAACTGTGTCTGAATCAGACACAGAAACCCTCTTCAGTAACATTACACATCACAGTCTGGAATGGTTCTATTAAATCATAACTGTTTTAAAGAAATCACATTAAAAACCTGGCAAAGAGAATGAAACTTTACTGGCTTTAGGACAGCACTTATGTAATCTTTAACGGAAAAAATAAGACCTAATAAAATTTGGAAACAAGAGAAACTGATTGCTCACCTGGAAAAGGGTCATTGGGAATGAATGGTGAATCTCTCTTCCCTTAATTCCATCTGGAACTATGTTTTTGCTAATAGATATATTCAAGTAACTATACATCAAATCCAAGAACTTGGCGATCACCTACAAGTAACATTGTGAGACGCTTATCAATTAGTGCAACATGATCAGTAAACCAAACCTTATTTCATAACTGAGTGGAAGGGACTTACCAAAGCCTCGTAACATTCCTTGATAGAGTCTAAGAACATGAAAAATGCTTTGCTTCCTTGAACATCTAACAAACCAACAAAGGAGTCAATGGCATATATAGGGGCCATGAGGATGATGATTATTATGGCCTTTTGTTCCTTTGGTTTTTTCCAGTAGAAGAGATGCTGAGATAGGAGCTTTACTGTAAAATGCATTGTTAACATCGCACAGGCTCCAGCTCCTAAGAGAGTAAGTTGTCTCCGGTCCAATATACTTAAATCCATTATATATTATTGCTGAGAAAATCCAAAGTCAGGACCTGCAAAAGGGTGTCAAGCTTCTATAGGATAAAATAAATTCAGCAAAATCCTGATTCATAAATCTAAACAATAAATTTGGGGTAAAAAATAGAATAGTTACATATGGGTAAATTAACAAAGAAATACAGTGTAAAGATAAAAATATTTTCTGTTCTGATATTAGCTAGAGAAAAAGGGAGAAGCAGGATTACACCTGTTAAAATGATAAGCCCAATCATACTCAAAAGAAGAGTTTGATCCTGGCTCAGAAGGAACGCTAGCTATATGCTTAACACATGCAAGTCGAACGTTGTTTCTGAGGAGCTAGGTAAAAGGAAAAGAGGCTCCTAGCTAAAGGCAGCTTGTCTCGTCCAGGAGGTGGGAACAGTTGAGAACAAGTGGCAAACCGGATATATATACATATAGCCAGAAAGCAAATAGCCAGAGCCTAAATCCAATTAATAAGCCAAAAGATCAACACTGCAAAAACCCCATGCTTTATATCTGTCCAGTAAACAGTCTTCCTCACAGATCATATAAAGAAATGGTTATATGATCAATAAGCTAGGAGGATAATAATCAAAATCTTGAAAAACCATAGTCGTGTTTGGGGTTCAGTGAAAATTATAAAATCTGCACACCCAAAAATTTCAATACTCTGCAAATAAACATAAGGAATTCAGGGGGCTGTGAAGTTCAAAAATTTCGGTAAACAATTTTGAGTGTTGAATCTTGGCCAGTTCAAGTCCCCACTAGGTGACATGAAATTCATAATCTCAGCATTCAAAGATACATTAACCACTTTAGGGTTATAAGAAGTCAAAACAAACAATTTAGAAACGATCATCATCCTTCCGCTACCTTTGCATCTTGTTACAGTGACGATGATCTCCCTAGCAAGATACCTCAAAGTCTTTACTATAATGAACGACAGCTTCTGCCCGGGAACTCTAAAAGTATTTAGCAAAGAAAACCATGTGGAGGAGTCGAGTTTGTGGAAATTAAACACATCTAAGAAGCGATCCATCAGGAGGGGAACAAAATTATTTGGTTTTCTAAATTTCAAGCTTACAAATCACAACTAAGATTTCTCAACTATCATCCACAAAAAATGAATTTTAGTTACAGAAGCATACACGAGCAACTACAGGAAGATCGGATCTTCATTACATAATGCTCAAAGCTACCCAAGATGAAAGCACAAGTTCTAAAGCCATTGTGAATTTCACTCCCATTATGCCATATAAGTGAACAAATCATGCTACATAATTATTCAAATCTCACTGTTTGAACTGCGAGAATATAAAAGTCAATAGAGAACATATAAAAACAAAGTTAAAAGCAACAGAGATCACTTACGGCAAGCTTTGCAAGCGGTGAATTTCGATCGTTGGAAGGGAAGATCCAGTAAACTTCAGGAATTCGATAGCTCTCTCTGTATTTCTTTTATAGATGCTGAAATGACGAGGACCTCAGAAGATAAGATAAGACTAGTGGGTACCGTTGCGAGAATTTAAGACTAGAGTTTAGACTCTAGACTTATCATTCGTCATTTATAGCTGCGGATTTGGCGGGATCATGGTTAAAATTGAACGCACCTCACCAGAATTCAACTGGAACCAAATCGTTTCCTGCGGCACGCGGTTCTTACTGCTGATCCAAGGGTTTCGGATCAGTCTGGCCGTCTGCCAATACATTGGGGGGTGGGTCGGCTGAAATCTGGCCCTTGGCAGGCGACAAGATCACAGGAGACGATTTGGACACAATTCAACTCGTCTCCTGCGAGTGAGTGTATCTATAGGAGATGATGCTACATCCAGCTGACGCTCGACAGGTAGGTGTTGGTTGAATCTGAGCCGTCCAACCAATGCTAGTGTATAAGTCGACACTCCTTTGCATTTCACCTTATCAAATGACTGGACAGTTCGGATTCAGCAGACGCCCACATATCGGGCATCGACTGCATGTAGCCAAGTCTCATGCCGACCCCTTGGCTGGAGACGATTTGAATCCTGTTTGCCCTAACTTCAACCATCCCCCTTGTCATTAATAATGGGAAAAATAACATGTACTACCCCTAGATTATAGACTAATTACATCTACCTTCCATTAGTTTTTGAAAGAAAAAATTTCATCTACACCCCATCAAAGATTGTTAACATCATCTACACCCATAAGAATGCAAAAACATCATGTACATCCTAAAACTTTGTCTGTGGTAATCAAAGAAGTCCACTCCGTCAGTTGATTCCCGTTAGATGTTGACATCAGGTGGATTGAAATATTTCAGAGACGATAATACCCTTATGGTCTGTTGAAAAGACCATTATACCCTTTACCCAAACCCCTCTCTTCAACCTTCTCTTCCCCTCTCTCTCTCTCTCTCTCTCTCTCTCTCTCTCTCTCTCTCTCTCTCTCTCTCTCTCTCTCTCTCTCTTACTCTGTTTCTCGAGTTGGGTTCTCTTCTCATCACTCTGCTTCTGACTGAATTTCCAATTGCATCTTAGTTCTTAATTTTCTTCCAACATTGCTAATTGAATGAGAGAAGCAAGTGTCTTCGTCAATATGCAAATGCTTTTCTTTTTTTATTTTTTTTTTTTTTTCCAGAGAAAGCAAATGGGTGTTGCAGGTAGGAATGGAACTGTTTGGCTTAATGGATGATTTTGTAAAGGTTCAAGATGATCAATCATATACCCACGCACTGATTTGGAAGAGCCTGACTGTGACATGCTTGAATACTTAATGGATTTTGATATTCAACTTGTCTATAAAAAAAAATTGTTCTGCTAGACTAGGAGATCGAAATGGTTGATTTGGGAAGAGTCGGTGGTAGCAACTGTGGTGAAGAGCTTCACAATGGTGGTGAAGAGCTTCCCTCTCTCTCTCTCTCTCTCTGATTTCTCGCCCTCCATCCTTCTTCCCCCAAATCTCTCTCTCTCTCTGTGATTTCTCACATGTGAATCAGAGTTTTTTTCGGCTTCTCTCTCTCTGATTTCTTGCCCCAAATCTCTCTCTCTCTCTGATTTCTCGCCCTCCATCTCTCTCTCTCTCTCTGATTTCTCGCCCTCCATCCCTCTTCCCCCAAATCTCTCTCTCTCTCTCTCTCTCTCTCTCTCTCTCTCATTTCTTGCCCTCCATCCCTCTTTGATTTTGTGGTTCATGTAGGGCAAGCTCCAGAAACAAAGAAGAAGAAGAAACTATGGATTTTCACGAGATTGTTCTCATTTTCCTCTGGTTTTGTGCTTAATGGTTCGGTATATGATAAGATGAAGGAGAAAGATTGAGAAAACCCACAGAAAAATAATCACAGAAATCATACTGGGCAAGGAAGAACTTGAAATGGATATTCGAAGTTTAAGCGGGTCGGGTTCAAAAACCATAGTGAAACCAGGGTTGGTCATGATGATCAGTCATTGAATGAGAATATCAAATGTAATTTTGATTTGAAGGACAAATTAGTAAATCAACATAATTTTTTAATTTTTCAATTTATAATATGAGGGGTAAAACTGTATTTCACCAATTTTAGTGATTTTCGTCAGTTAAGTGGACATAGGTGATGTTTTTGCATTCTTGTGGGTGTAGATGATGTTACCAATCTTTGATGGGGTCTAGATGAAATTTTTTCTTTTTGAAAACATGTAACAAATAGGTCCATTCTGTTGATGTGCTAAGTTTGTTAGTGATGTCAAATCTTTCTAGAATGTTAAGGACAGAAAAACCTTTCGCCTTTCTCTTTTTCTATTTCTTGAAGAAAAATAATCTTCGCTTTCAACAATAGCTTCTCCCTCAACCTCTTCTACTTTGATAGTGTCACCCTCCGCAGCCACTCCGATGACGATGACGTTCGACCGAAGTGGACTTGGACACCCTCCGTGCAGCTACGGTGATTCAAAGCGACGTCTGTAAGGAAGAAGAATAAATGTTGTAAACCTTACAAGGACAAAGTTGTCATTTAAAATTTAAACTTAACACCATTAACGGAATGGACATTTTTGTTACAAGTTTATGAAATTAGGAGTGGTACGTGTAATTGTCAAAAGAAAAAATTTCATCTACACCCCATCAAGGATTGCTAACATCATCTACACCCACAAGATTGCAAAAGCATCACTTAGGTCCACTTAACTGACGAAAATCACTAAAATTGTTGAAATACTATTTTACCCCTCATATTATAAATTGAAAAATTAAAAGATTATATTGATTTACTAATTTTCCCTTCAAATCAAACTTATATTTTCTCTCACTCTTTCCTTTTCACTCTCACCCAAACCCTAACGTTGGAGTCTCCGGCGTCTTTCATCACTAAAACCTGGCGAAAGCTCATGGAACTACGACATCTATGACCTTGAACTCATGGCCGTCGAGAATAACAAGGAGCTGCGGAAGCTCTTGCTCGAAACCTCCGGCAAGTCCATCATCATTCTCAAGGACATCAATTGTTCACTCGACCTCAATTGAAAAAGGAAGGACACGGAGAAAGACGAAAAAGATGACTGCAACCTTGACCCGAGTAATGAGAAGATGAGTAGCAGCGATGTAGGGGCAAACCCAGAAAAATTCGAGACAATCCCCCAAGAACCTTCCTCCACTCATTCCGAGCAGCGTTGGGAAGAAGCTTCCAAATTATTACTTTTCTTTCCTCTAATCTCTGCTTCATTTTCATGGTGGAAGGTTCAATGGGCTTGATTTTCTTGTGAAGATGAAAGGGAAGAAGACTGTAATGTTTGTGGGAGATTCACACAATCAATGGGAGTCATTGATTTGTATGATTTCCATCTGGGTACCATGTTCACTGGCCCACCCAATTGCTCAAGGCGGATCCCCTGTACACATTCAAGTTCTTAGTGATTTACAAGGTTGTAAAGCATTTGTAGTTTACATTTAGAAAAAAAAAACATTTGCAGTGACCAATGGAGATTTGAAGGTGAGAAGACGAGCAGCAGCGATGTTTAATTTTCAACTCAGTCTTACAAATTGGCACTTCAAATATAATTCCATTGATGCATAAGCATCTCCCTATTATCTTTGATGGCAGCTGCTGGTTTTGGGCCAGAATAGGCATCTCTGTAACATTCAAAAACCCATTCTAAATATAGTTACCCAATCAAATAAAAACTACTTTAAAAACTTGGGGTGGTCGGGGATGAAGAAGACATTGGTCGATTGAGCTTGTTGTCGAAGGAATAATCGTGGTCGGGGAAGATGAAGGCACCGTCGACAGCGAAGAAAAATGACAAGTCAGTCTTCGTCGTCCTCGTTGAGAAGAAGTAGGATTTTATTTTTCCCCTTTCTACTGGTATTTTCAATAGGCCAAAAGGGTATATTGGTCTTTTCAACCTACAAAAAATGTATTCTCGTTTGTGAAAAATTCCAATCCACCTGACGTCAGCGTCTAACGTGTAAGACCCGCACTCCATAAACCTGGTCCAAACCTTGATTTCATGTGGTAGCAGGTCTTCCGATCATCATCGGGCCAGACGGGACGAGCGGATGACAAACAGGTCCGAAATCGGACCAAAGATGGACAACTAATGTATGATTTACTCATACCGATCGATGGTACCGGTCGACCGGTCATGTAAGACCCGCACTCTGAAAACCCGGTCTAACCTTGGTTTTGTGTCGTGACTGATCTTTCGATCATCACCGGCAGACGGGCGGGCAGCCGGATAACAAACGGGTACAAAATCGGACCAAAGTTGACCAATTATGCCCGATTTTAGATACCGGTTGATGGTACCGGATGATGGTACCGGTCGACCCCCCTATGGGCCGGAATTTGAAATTGGTCTCCCCCCCCCCCCCGCCCGCTTTCGAATCCTAGAAGTTTCCTAATCCTAGTAGGGTTACTAAACCCTATTTCTAGCCTATAAATACACCCTTAAACCCCTCAAATCCTTTCCATTGTCTCTCACAAACCCTAGAAAGGAGAAAGAGCTTGGAAAGGAGAAGGGGCTAGGAAGAAGAAGGAGGTGCCGCCATTGCCGTTTGACGAAGCTCACGCTTACGCCCGTCAACGGTAAGTGTTTGAATCCCTCTTCTTACCCTATGACTGAGTTGTATGGGTGGATCAATACCATGCAAAGTAGGTATTGATCTAAAACCCTAAATTGGTCAATAAACCCTAAGTTGCCGTCAAACCCTAGATTCGAGTTTCTAGGATGATATTCATCGAAACGAGACTTGAATGAGTTGGGGATAACTCTAACTCAAAGCCTAGACTTAGAATGGATAGGAGAAACCCCGAAAATCCATGGAGGATGATCGACGGCAGTAAAAGAACCCATGTATGGTCTTCCGAGACATACCGGTCGACTATACCGGTTGCACATAGTGCGACCGGTATGTTGCGACCGCTACCTCTCGGGAGGTTATCCGTGGGGACCGGCTGACCATATCGGTCGCTAGGTCTTTCCCCGAGCTGCGACCGGTATATTGCCACCCGGTCAGCTCAGTGAGGGTATTTTGTGATCTCTGTTGGTTTCCGACCAACATGAAACCCTAAATAATATATTTTAATGAAACCCTAATATTATGTAGGACTTTGTGACTTGTCGTTTGGATCTTGCGACGTGGAGCAAGTAATCAAACGAGCGTCGGTAAGGGAATCTGACCTAAACCCTAATAATTAATGGACAAGAAATCGTTGTTAATCATTGAATATCTATGATGTGATGTTTGTGCATATTCACATGCCATCCTTTACTTTCGGTATTATTATTGTTCATGCATTCATAGGATGTGATTGTTAGGCATGTGATTGTTTTCGTTGGTGTGTGGAGTGGGGCATGGGCCCGGGATCGCTCTTCACACCGGCACCTTTTTGTAGTATTCTGTTTTAACATGCTTGGTACGGGTGGGGTATCGGGGAAGATTGTGGGTACGGTGGTCTCCGATATTGATGTTGTCCCGACCATTGTTGTGTGGTACTGAGGATTTCGAGTCGACGCTGGCTTGTCCACGATGCTTTAACTCTATCTCTATGCCGTAGGGAGTTATGTTGGGATAGGGTCTACCTGCGTATTGTTTCTATCCTAGTGGGTTAGTTGCGGATAGGGTATCGGGGGAGGTGAGGTGTGGTGGTCTCCGACCCGGCCTGCACGCTCTAGCTCTATCTCATGCCGTAGACGGCTGTCTTTGGGATAGAGCATACATTGTTGACATATAGGATTGGTTAGTTGCGAGCCCGCCCGCCGGTAGGGGCTTAGGTACTGGTATGGATAGAGTATCGGGGAGGTGCGGGTATACCTTAGCTCTATCTCTATTCCATGATGGGTGCATGTGGGTTGGTGGTAGTGTGATTACTGTGCGACGCCACACACTCGTGTATAGAGGTGCGGGGGCCACCAAACCTTTCTATAGCACATTACAAACTTAAAACCAGACCACATCATAAAATGATTGTTACTCATGCATAATCTTGTGAAACTGTCTGATTGTCTTACTGAGCTGTGTTGTGTGCTCACCCTTTGTATATACATTGTTTTTAGATGTTGATACAGGATACACTGTGGACGATTATGTGAACGCTCCGGCGTATGGAGGTGTAGCTGCTCTAGATGTGCAAGCAGGAGAGAGGCAGCCTGACGCTTCATGCGAGTGCCCTTTCTGCGTGTACCTTTGATTTGTTTTATTATTTATTTCAGTTATTTTTTTATTGGACTAAAGGGATGTAAAAGATTATTAGCCTATGTGTTTGATTTGAATAATGGGATAATTATTTACATTATCAATAGATACTCAGTTCATTCTATTTAAAGTCTTCCGCTGTACATTTATATTCTGATTGTGGTTATGTGTAATTGGTTTGTATGGGTGGACACGGCCTATTCAAGATCCTGGTATGAACCGTTGGTTCAATGACGGTTCACTCACACCGTTCTGGTTGGATCAGAATTGGCGTGTGACAGGTCAACTCTGCGCAGTTGACTACGGAGATCCAGAATTAGATCTCTGTGGGTCCTACTTTCCTAAACCCTAATACCTGGACCTTCTTAATCCTAATAGGGTTACTAAACCCTAATCCTAGCCTATATAAACACCACTAAACCTCCTCAAATCCTTTCCATTATTCCTCACAAACCCTAGAAAGGAGAAGGAGGTTGGAGAAGGAGAAGAGGCTAGGAAGAAGAAGGAGGTGCCGCCATTGCCGTTCGACGACGCTCACCTTACGCCAGTCGACGGTAAGTGTTTTAATCATTCTTCTTACTCTATGACTCTAGTATAGTTGTATAGTTGGATCAATGCCATGCAAAGCAGGTATTGATCTAAAACCCTAATTGGACATTAAACCCTAATTTGCCGTCAAACCCTAGATTCGAGTTCTAGGGTGATTATCATCAAAACTAGACTTGAATGAGTTGGAGATAACTCTAACTCAAAGCTCAGACTTAGAATGGATAGGAGAAACCCTGGAAATCCATGGAGAATGATCGACGGTAGTCGAAAAACCAAGTGTATGGTCTTCCGGAGACATACCGGTCGACTATACCGGTTGCACCCTGTGCGACCGGTATCTTGCGACCGGTACCTTCCGGGTGGCTGGTCTGTGGGGACCGGCTGACCATACCGGTTGCTAGGTTTCTCACAGAGCTGCACCCGGTATGTTGCGTTCGGTCAGCTCTGAAAGGCTGGTTTTGGACTTTGTTGGTTTTCTGACCAACGTAAAACCCTAAGAAATTATTCTAATGAAACCCTAATATTATGTAGGACTTTGTGATAGCACGTTTGGATCTTGGGACGTGGAGCAAGCTATCAAACGAGCGTCAGGTAAGGGAATCTGACCTAAACCCTAATAATTAACGGACAATAAATCGTTGTTAATACCCCTTAATATATATGATGTGATGTTTGTGCATATTCACATGTCATCCTTTACTTTCAGTTATTATTATTGTTCATGCATGATAGGATGTGATTGTTAGGCATGTGATTGTTTTCGTTGGTGTGTGGAGTGGGGCATGGGGCCTAGGATCATTCCTCACACTGACACTTTTTGTAGTATTCTATTTTAACATGCTTGGTACGGGTGGGGTATCAGGGGAAGGTCGTGGTACGGTGGTCTCCGATTTTGATGTTGGCCTGGCCATGGTCATGTGGCACTGTGGTCTCTGATGCCGACGCTGGCTTGTCTACGATGCTTTAGCTCTATCTCTATGCCATAGGGATTTATGTTGGGATTGGGTCTACCTGCGTATTGTTCTATCCTAGTGTGTTAGTTGCAGATAGGGTATCAAGGGGAGGTGAGGTATTGTGGTCTCCAGCCCGACCTGCACGCTCTAGCTCTATCTCTATGCCGTAGACGGCTGTGCTGGGATAGAGCCTACATTAATGACATATAGGATTGGTTAGTTGCGAGCCCAGTTTGCAAGCCCTGGCCAGTAGGGGCTTAGGTACTGGTATGGTAGAGTATTAGGGGAGGTGCGGGGATACCTTAGCTCTATCTCTATTCCATGATGGGTGCATGTGGGCCGGTGGTGGTATGATCTGCTATGCGGTGCCACACACTCGTGTATAGAGGTGCGGGGGCCACCAAACCTTTCTATAGCACATTGCAAACTTAAACCAGACCACAGCATAAAATGATTGTTACTCATGCATAATATTGTGAAACTGTCTGATAGTCTTACTGAGCTAAGTTTTGAGCTCACCCCTTGTATACACATTGTTTTTAGATGTTGATGCAGGTTACACGATGGATGACTATATGAATGTGCCGGAGTATGGTGGCGTTGTTGCTCTGGGTGTACAGGCAGGATAGGACGAGCATGACTCTTCATGCGAGTGCCCTTTCTGCGTGTACTTTTAATTGATTTTATTTATTTGTTTCAGTTATTTTCAGTTGACTTTTAAAGAGATGTAAAGATATTTAAATTATGATCGGATTTAAATAATTGGATATTTTATTAAATTTATCAATAGATTCTTAGTTCATTTATTTTAAAGACTTTCGCTGTACTATTTATATTCTGTTGGTGGTTATGTGCAATGGTTTGTATGAGTGGACACGATCTATTCATGATCCTAGTGTGAACCGTTGGTTCAGTGACGGTTCACTCACACCATTCTGGTTGGTTCAGAATTGAGGTGTGACAACTTGGTATCAGAGCCCTTGAGCTCTGTCCAACAAACCACATTGCACTTAACTAAGTCGATGAACTGAGTTAGGAAAAATTTAAAAATCTTAATACAAACACACACTAAGCATTGTTTGATACCTGAGACGGATTAAGAAAGAGCATAATATACTATATTAAATATGGAATTTAATATTACACATGCACTAGTTAGGGTGAACCATAAAGCTGTCATTAAATGGAAAATAAAATATCAAAAGTTAAAAATGCTACAGGGTACAGTCCACAAACCGGACAGTTATCCTATTATATAAACAGTCAAGAGAGAGAAAATAAAAGGACAATCATGGGGTAGGGGGCCTAGGAGGAATAGGGTCCGCTATGTCATAATCTCGCTCGTAAGCGACCCTAAGCCAGTGCACCTGGTCCTGTGTGACTCGTAGGCTACGAGCTAGACGTCCCAACTCCTGACCCATCTCTCGCTGAGACTCTAGGATGCCCCTCTGGGTATCCCTGATCTCCGTGAACATGCTCAATACTGGGTCCGAAGGGGGATGAGACGGTCCAGCTATAGATGTAGGCTGTGGTGCTGCAGGTATAGGCTGAGGAGCTGACACTGGTACATCCTCCTCCCTATCATCGTCATCCCCATCATCACTCTCAGCCTCTGCTGCATGTGCCGCATTGGCTGCTGCTGCTGCTGTTGCTGCGGCTGCTACCCTCCTGAGTGGGCGAGGGCGAGCCTCCATCTCATCATCACTAATAGGCAGATTATCCATCTGCATCCTAAGGATGGCATCCCAGTCGATGTCGGAGGTCATGGTATCCTCAACAGCCACCTCGCCCCTCATGCTTACTCGTAGGCGCCACAAGAGAGTGGTGATGAGATGGCCATAGGGGAGGTTACTGGCCTGATCGGCCAGAGTCGCCTAATGCATAGTCCAAATGATGAAGTAAGGGAGAGAAACCCGCTCCCCTGTGCAGGCACAGTAGGTAATATACTGAGTGAGCTGGGATAACTCACTGTAGTGACCTCTCTGGGGCACGATGTTGTGCTGAATGATGCGACTGTACACCCGAGGTGCAGGTCTCAAGCTAGCCACCTTCATAGGTGCCCCGGGATTGAGTATCTGCTCCGCTATCTCTCGGCGTAGATCCTTGCTCAGATAGCCCTTCACTTTTGGAGGGCAGTAAACTAGATCTCCATCATTGGGGACCCCTAGCAGGTCAGCCAGCTGATGAGTATCAAAAGAAATATGGACGCCCTTGATGAAGCTGGAGATGCGCAAGTCCCTACCCTGATTGGGATCATTGACATCCCCATGAAGCTCTAGGTTGGCGTAGAAGTGCTTAACCAGGTTAGGGCGAGTGGTCTCAGTGTAAGTAATGACAGACACCCATCCAAGCCTGTCGAAGGCCGCTTGCACATCAAACCTGTGCAACTGTTCCAAGTTGACCTGCCGGCCAGATTCAATATTCTTACTATCGAACCAAGGGAAACGGGCTTGTGCCGCCTCGGAACGGAACCACCGCTCATCGAGCTATGGAACTGGTGGATGAGGAGCGCGCATTGCCCAAGCCATAGGAATGCTTGCCAAGACCTCTTCGGGGAGCCATTTAAACTACAAAACAAAAAGAAAACAATAAGAAAAATATTAAAAATTATCGAAAATTCGGCAGCATAACGACATTAAATTGGGAAAAGCCTCGAACTCACCCAAAACTTGGGGAGGTGGACTTACGTAAACCCCACACTCTTCAAGCAAACCAATCATATGCAATTCCAACAAGAAATTTAAGAAATTGGAAAAATTCAAGAAAATTTCAAAATTTTTGAAAAAACTAGGTTAAAAACTAGAAAAATTCGATTTTTACTAAAACCATTTGGTGGAAGTCCAAATTGGTTGAGGGATTTTGCTCTTGGGGGTCTCTAAACCCTTTCTAAGCCAAAGAAAAGAAGTTCCTACGGTTAGAATCTTCCAATCAAAGAAAAATCAATAATTTTAGGTAAAGACGATATGAAATTATGTAAAAATTTGATAGAGGGGGAAGAGGCTTACCTGGAGACGATATGCCCAGTCTGGATCGGAAGAAAATCACTCCTAGGGTGACCGGTCGGACTATAGAAGCTCAGAAGCAAGAGGAGAAACGTCACCAGAGAAAAGAAGGAGAGAAAAGTGAGTTTTTTTCTCACTTTTTCACGATTTTAAAGACCTTTCTGGGCATACCGGTCGATCGGTACCCCATAGAGGTTGCGACCGCTATGTCTCGGTCAGAATGAAAATTCTGACCAATCGACTATACTGGTCTCTCCATACCACCACAGTGTCGCGACCGGTATGTTGCGACAGGTCAACCAAAAAAAAAAAAAAAAAAAAGAATGGATTGATGTCATCTTGGGAATGGATTGGTTAGGCCGAGATCTTGAAGCTAAGCTGGTTCAACTCGAGATGGCAGACTTTGACGTCATCTTGGGAATGGATTGGCTAGGCCATCATTCAGCTATCCTATTATGTGGTGAAAGGAAGCTTGTTCTTACAAACAAAAAGGGAAAGGAGTATAGCTTCACTAGGACCAAGTTACCTAGGAAGCGGAAGCTGATCCTCTCCGCCCTAAAAGCTAAGAGATGCTTGGAGAAGGGTGGAGTGGGCTATTTAGTGTCTGTGGTCGACATCACCGCTGTGATGCCAAGGATGGAAGATCTAGATGTGGTGCGAGAGTTTCTTGATGTATTTCCAGAGGATCTCCAAGGTCTACCATCAGACAGGGCTACAGAATTTGTGATAGACCTTATGCCAGGTTCGGCCCCAGTGTCTAAAGCACCGTACAGGATGGCCCTACCGAGTTAAAGGAGTTGAAGACCCAATTACAAGAATTGTTAGATAAGGGTTTCATACGACCTAGCATATCGCCTTGGGGAGCACCTGTATTATTTGTCAAGAAGAAAGACGAAAGTGTACGACTGTGTATCGACTACCGTGAGCTGAATAAAATAACGATCAAGAATCGATATCCTTTGCCTAGGGTCGATGATCTGTTCGATCAGTTACAAGGTGCAAAGGTTTTCTCAAAGATTGATCTCCGATCAGGGTATCACCAACTAAAGATCAAGGCCGGAGATATTCCAAAGACTGCTTTCAGGACAAGGTATGGGCATTATGAGTTCCTAGTTATGTCGTTCGAGTTGACTAATGCACCAGCTTCGTTCATGGAACTGATGAACCGAGTGTTTCATGACATGTTGGACACTTCGGTCATCGTATTCATCGACGACATATTGGTCTACTCAAAGGACAAGGAGACTCATGCAACACACTTGAGAGCAGCCCTACAACGACTGAGAACGGAGAAGCTTTATGCCAAGTTCAAGAAGTGTGAGTTTTGGCTGAAGGAAGTGGTTTTCTTAGGCCATGTAGTATCTGAAGACGGTATCAAGGTTGATCTAAGTAAGATAGCGGCTATAGTAGGATGTGATGCACCAAAATCTGTTGCGGAGATTCGTAGTTTCCTTGGGTTTGCTGGTTATTATAGAAGATTCGTGGAGGATTACTCCAGGATCGTTGTTCCACTCACTAGATTAACCAAGAAGGGGGAGAAATTCATATGGACAGATGAGTGCGAGAACTGCTTTCAGACTTTGAAGTCAAGACTAGTCTCTGCACCTATCTTGACCATCCCAGAACCAAGCGTATTGTTTACTTTATATACGGATGCTTCAGGGTTGGGTATTGGGTGTGTATTGATGCAAGGAGAACAGGTGATTGCTTACGCATCAAGACAGTTAAAAGAGCATGAGAAGAACTATCCTACGCATGATTTGGAGCTAGCAGCGGTTATACACGCAATCGAGACTTGGAGACACTACTTGTACGGTGAAAAGTTTCAGATTAAGTCAGATCACAAGAGCTTAACTTATCTTTTCACTCAGAAGGATCTGAATATGAGACAGAGGAGATGGCTGGAGTTACTAAAAGATTACGACTGTGACATCCAGTATCATCCGGGTAAAGCAAATGTTGTGGCTGACGCCTTAACCAGAAAGTGGGCATCGAAACCTGAGGCCGGGCCAAGTACAAATGCTGCATTGTATGCTACAGCCTCAAGTTCAATGGAAAATGATGAAGAACATATAATAGAGACTGCAAAAGATCCAGTCAAGCAGGACTTAATTCATAAGTTCACCATGATGTTCGCAGCTTTGAAGATCTCACCGGATCTAGTTGATGAAGTCAAGGTAGCAATCCTATAGGACCCACATCTCAAGACAGTGCAAGAAGACCTAGAGAAGGGTACGAGCAATCCTGACTTTACCTTGGATTCAGACAAGGTACTCAAGTATTGTGGATGATTATGTATACCTGAGAGTGAAGACTGCAATATCCGAGATCGAGTTATGACTGAAGCTCATTACACTCCATATTCGGTACATCCAGGAAGCACCAAAATGTACCATGATTTAAGAAGATTATATTGGTGGAGGGGTATGAAAGCAAATATAGCTCGTTTTGTATTCCAATGTTTGAATTGCCAGAAAGTTAAAGCGGAAAGGCAGAGACCCGTAGGTTTACTACACCCATTACCGGAACCTGCATGGAAGTGGGATTGCATTACTATGGATTTCGTCACTGGCCTACCCTTGACACCAAGGTCGGTGGATGCAGTTTGGGTTATAGTCGATCAACTCACCAAGACAGCTCGATTTATTGCGGTCAGACCTCAGTACACCATGGAGAAACTGGCCAAGCTATATGTAGATAATATAGTCAGACTTCATGGCATCCCAAAGAGTATAGTATCTGATAGAGATCCCCGTTTTACATCAAAGTTTTGGGAAGGATTACAGAAAGCTATGGGAACAAAGTTGAAGTTCAGTACAGCTTTTCACCCTCAGACGGACGGGCAGTCAGAACGAACTATTCAAATTTTAGAAGATATGCTCTGAGCTTGTGCATTAGACTTCAAGGGAGCTTGGGACGAGAAGCTATCGCTTATCGAGTTTGCTTAGAACAACAGCTATCAGGCTACAATTCAGATGGTTCCATATGAAGCACTCTATGGGAAAAAGTGTCGAACACCTCTGTTATGGAACGAGGTGGGAGAAAGAAGAATTGTAGGACCGGAGTTCGTTGAAGAAACTTGTCGAGTGATTGATCAAATCAAGGAGAGAGTAAAGACAGCTCAAGTTCGACAGAAGCACTATGCGGATAATCGATGTCGAGATCTGGAGTTTATAGTGGGTGACAAGGTATTCCTGAAGATATCACCGGTGCGAGGTCTGAAAAGGTTTGGTAAGAAGGGGAAGCTATGCCCCAGGTATGTGGGACCATACGAGATATTGACCAGACGTGATAATGTAGCATATCAATTGGCTCTACCACCATCTATGTCAAGCGTTTATGATGTGTTCCATATATCGTTATTGAAGAAGTATGTCAGGGATCCATCGCACATCTTGACAGCAGACCCCCCAGACTTGACTGAAGACTTAACATTTGAAGTGGTGCCTGTGATGCTCTCAAGTCGAAAGGTACAGCAACTTCGAACCAAGGATATCCATTATGTGAATGTGCATTGGAAAAGCCAAGATGACGAAGAGATTACTTGGGAGGAGGAGCGCGATGAGGAAGGAGTACCCTAACCTTTTCGACGATCAAGGTATGTTCAAATTTTGGGACAAAATTTCTTTTAAGGGTGGGGGAGTTGTAAGAGCCGCACTCCATAAACCCGGTCTAAACCTTGATTTCATGTCGTAGCAGGTCTTCCGATCATCACCAGGCCAGACGGGACGAGCGGATGACAAACAGGTATGAAATCGGACCAAAGACGGACAACTAATGTATGATTTACTCATACCGATCGATGGTACCGGTCTTGGTACCGGTCGACCGGTCAACTCTGCGTAGTTGACTACGGAGATCTAGAATTGGATCTCTGCGGGTCCCACTTTCCTAAACCCTAATACCTGGACCATCCTAATCCTAATAGGGTTATTAAACCCTAATCCTAGCCTATATAAACACCTCTAAACCTCCTCAAATCCTTTCCATTATTCCTCACAAACCCTAGAAAGGAGAAGGAGGTTGGAGAAGGAGAAGAAGCTAGGAAGAAGAAGGAGGTGCCGCCATTGCCGTTCGACGACGCTCACCTTACGCCAGTCGACGGTAAGTGTTTTAATCATTCTTCTTACTCTATGACTCTAGTATAGTTGTATAGTTGGATCAATGCCATGCAAAGCAGGTATTGATCTAAAACCCTAATTGGACATTAAACCCTAATTTGCCGTCAAACCCTAGATTCGAGTTCTAGGATGATTATCATCAAAACTAGACTTGAATGAGTTGGAGATAACTCTAACTCAAAGCTCAGACTTAGAATGGATAGGAAAAATCCTAGAAATCCATGGAGAATGATCGACGGCAGTAAAAAAACCAAGTGTATGGTCTTCCGGAGACATATCGATCGACTATACCGTTGCACCCTGTGCGACCGGTACCTTCCGAGGGGCTGGTCTGTGGGGACCGACTGACCATACCGGTTGCTAGGTTTCTCACAGAGCTGCAACCGGTATGTTGCAATCGGTCAGCTCTGAAAGGCTGGTTTTGGACTTTGTTGGTTTTTCGACAAACGTGAAACCCTAAAAAATTATTCTAATGATATCCTAATATTATGTAGGACTTTATGATAACACGTTGCGACGTGGAGCAAGCTATCAAATGAGCGTCAGGTAAGGGAATCTGACCTAAACCCTAATAATTAATGGACAGTAAATCGTTGTTAGTAACCCTGAATATATATGATGTGATGTTTGTGCATATTCACATGTCATCCTTTACTTTCAGTTATTATTATTGTTCATGCATGATAGAATGTGATTGTTAGGCATGTGATTGTTTTCGTTGGTGTGTGGAGTGGGGCATGGGGCCTGGGATCATTCCTCACACTGATATTTTTTGCAGTATTCTATTTTAACATGCTTGGTACGGGTGGGGTATCAGGGGAAGGTCGTGGTACGGTGGTCTCCGATGTTAATGTTGGCCTGGCCATGGTCATGTGGCACTGTGGTCTCCTATGCTGATGCTGGCTTGTCCACGATGCTTTAGCTCTATTTCTATACCGTAGGGAGTTATGTTGGGATAGGGTCTACCTGCGTATTGTTCTATCCTAGTGTGTTAGTTGCGGATAGGGTATCAAGGGGAGGTGAGGTATTGTGCTCTCCAGCCCGATCTGCACGCTCTAGCTCTATCTCTATTCGTAGACGGCTGTGCTGGGATAGAGCTTACATTGATGACATATATGATTGGTTAGTTGCGAGCCCAGTTTGCAAGCCCTGGCCAGTAAGGGCTTAGGTACTGGTATGGGTAGAGTATCAGGGGAGGTGCGGGGATACCTTAGCTCTATCTCTATTCCATGATGGGTGCATGTGGGCCAGTGGTAGTGTGATCTGCTATGTGGTGCCACACACTCGTGTATAGAGGTGCGGGGGCCACCAAACCTTTCTATAGCTCATTGCAAACTTAAACCAGACCACAACATAAAATGATTGTTACTCATGCATAATATTGTGAAACTGTCTGATTGTCTTACTGAGCTAAGTTGTGAGCTCACCCCTTGTGTACACATTGTTTTTAGATGTTGATGCAGGCTACACGGTGGATGACTATATGAATGCGCCGGAGTGTGGTGGCATTGCTGCTCTGGGTGTACAGGCAGGAGAGGACGAGCATGATGCTTTATGCGAGTGCCCTTTCTGCGTGTACCTTTGATTGATTTTATTTATTTGTTTCAGTTATTTTTAGTTGACTTTTAAAGAGATGTAAAGATATTTAAATTATGATCGGATTTAAATAATTGGATATTTTATTAAATTTATCAATAGATTCTCAGTTCATTTATTTTAAAGACTTCCGCTGTATTGTTTATATTCTGATTGTGGTTATGTGCAATGGTTTGTATGAGTGGACACGGTCTATTCGAGATCCTGATGTGAACCGTTGGTTCAGTGACGGTTCACTCACACCATTCTGGTTGGTTCAGAATTGGGGTGTGACATAACGTGAATCAACTGACGGAGTGGACTTCTTTGATTACCACAACCAAAGTTTTGGGGTGTAGATGGTGTTTTGGCATTCTTATGGGTGTAGATGATGTTAATGATCTTTGATGGGGTGTAGATGAAATTTTTTCTTGTCAAAAAATAGTGGATGGTAGGTGTAATTAATGCATAGTCCAAGACTAGTACGTGTAATTTTCACTTAATAATGTCACTAAACTCCCCTAATTTAAAAAAAATAAATATTTAGACATAATGAACAGATCCATTATGCTGACTTGTTTCGTCACTTAAGATTTTAATAGCAATATTACCCTTAGGCACTTTTAGAGTTACATTTTTCCTTTTTAAAACTTAACAAATGACATGGTATATCCTATACATTTCCTTTCCTTTTTTTCTTCTTTTCTCAGAACTTCAAACGCTTTTGCCACTAACGAAATTGGACCTACAAAATTGACGCTGGAGCTTCAACCATTGCGATTCATCTTCTTTTTGTAATTCCCAGATTCTGTAGTTCGAAAATCCACATTAAACGGTCTCTGATTCCCATCTGCCCAAAGTTTATTTTCCCAAAGATTAGTAGAAAGTTCAAGAAGCTCAAACTTCTCAAGTACTATAGCTACGCTTTCATTGAAGAGTACCAGTTTTCTCCTTCAAGCACTCTGGTCCATTATTAATGAAAGCCATACAAGAGAAGAAGTCATGGTCGAGATATCCATTCATTGTTCTTGTAGATGCTCCTCCAGCTCATTAAAGGTGTTATAGTGAGTTCACAACCAATAATTCTGTAAGTTGCAGACTAGCAAATGATGAAATGGAAGAACAATCCTAAATGCCAAGACCTAGGGTTTAATGGGATATTATGATGAACAACGTTAGGAAAAAAAATGGGATCTTCGAGAAAAAAAAGAAGGAGAAGCTTAATGACAATTGTTGACACAGGGGCTCCAATATTTCTGATTTCTATTTCGTTTTTCTTTCCTCTGTAACCCCATTTGTTGGGGGAAAATACAACGGAACAATCTGGACTGTCCAAAGGTAATCAAGAGAGGCATAGCAAGGTTGAACGCATGGTGTCTGTCAGGAGGGTCTACGTGTCCACCAAATAAAGTAGAGAATATAGCTTGATCTGTTTGGCGGCAATACGATTCGACCCCTCAAGCTTAGTATCGAGGAGATCTGACGGCATTAAATGCGCCAAACGTGCATTAAATGCAACATTGTAAATGCTCATAAACGCTGACAAAGGGCATCAAATGCATAGTGTGCTAACACGACCAACCACCTCATCTCTCTAAGAAGCGCCATGAAAGAAAAGATCCCAAATCTGCTTGAGAAAATGAGAAAAGGATGGCCACTCACATCAAACAGACCTAGTGACATGGACTAGATGGGGTCGAAGAGGCCAAATATTGGATATATGCTCCTTTCTAGGGAGTTGTAAACCCCTTTATCCTACATGATAGAGTGCTGATGACATTGGGAGACGGGACAAGCTAGCTAGAGGAAGGGAAACATGCTCAGCAAGCTTCATACTTGGCCTATAAATGGAAGAAGATAGCAAGAAGAAAGGGATTCAACTTTCACTTCAACTAAGGTACTGTTACTTTCTAGAATTCTCTCTAGAACTCATTATTTATTGTCTGTGAGTCCATCCTCACGTGAAATACTTAACCATTTCCTTGTTATCTTATCACCGTTGGGAAGGAAAGGTCTTACAGAGCTCTTGTACCTTAGTCCCTTCTCTCTAAAGAACTTGGGTATCTTATCCCTGAGTTCCATTCTGCTTATCCTAGACCAATACTGACTTAGGCATTGGAGTGTCCTCAGGGTAAAACCCAGCCATCTCATTGTGTGTTCTTGATTTGTAGCTACGTGGTAGCATCTCGTGCACCGGACAAAATCTAGCAACAACAGATTGATGCCCATCGTAGGGCCTGATGTACTTTGTTTTTAAGAGCCTTTTTCCTTTCTAGTTTCCTTCTTTAAACCAGCTTCATCAACCTTCCTATTTCCACTTCCAATCCTATCCATGGCTCCACCTAAGAGAGCTAAGAGTGCTTATAATAGGGACGGACGCTCGTCATGCAAATGAGGGTATTCATCAAGAGTGAGTGGACATCCCAGGGGGCCAAGATGGTCAGGTCCTTGATGTTCATCTTGAGGAAGGAGGAGGGGAATATGACCCTTTTTAGTTTGTTACAAGAGACTAGTTCGACCATCTGACGCACCAGCTGGCTACCTTGTTAGAACTTTTGCAACAACAGCCTGCTGGGGTTCCTACAACATCTGTTCCTCCAGTAGTTATTGGAGAAATTCCCCAGAGATCCCATCACTCTTAACGGTCAGCTCCCAGGGCCCAGAGTTACTCGTCTCAATCAATAGGCTCTCACCATCGAAAGGGCTCAAGGAGGGTCATTCAGAGAGGCTAGTGTCAGCTACGCCCCCAGGTATAAACCAACAGAGGTAATGGCAAGTAGCCATGTTTCCCCTAATGAATCTCGTAGGTCCTTGGTCCACAATCGCTTGGGGTCGAAGCATGATGTGGCGGGAGGAGCCAAAAGAATGATCAATACAGCTCGTGACGTAGCTTGAGAGGCACAAAGGTGGTTTGATGTAGCCCGACAGGCAAGAGACAATGCAGAAACACGGTTTGATGCAGCCAGACAAGAATGAGTTGATGCTATTCCTCCAGTTAAAAATGTTCCTGCTCCCGAGGACCATACTGCCAGGCTGGAGCAACAAGTAGAAGATCTTATGGAGCGCATGCAGCAGGTGGAAAGGGGGGTCGATTCTGAGGCCCTTCAGGATTATGAAACTAAGACGGCTCTCTCTGATGAGATCATGCAGCACTCCTTGCCAAGCAACTATATCATCCCAAATGTGGGATGGTATGAAGGAAAGACTGACCCAGAGAGCCACCTTGATAACTTCAAAGTAGGGATGGTGATCTACGGCCATCATGATGCCTTGTGCTGCAGAACCTTCCCTTCCACCCTAAAGGATGCTGGGAGAACCTGGTTCAACAACCTCCCACCCAAGTCAGTACGATCATTCAAGGAGCTGAGCAGCTTATTCCTCTAGCATTTCCAGGGGAGTAGGGTCGTAAAGAAAAATCTATCACATCTAATGGCAATCAATCAAGGGAGAATGAGTCCCTTCAACCGTTCAAACCACCAGATTACTTGCAGTTACTGGTGAAATCAAAGACTTGTAACCCAGCTCTATTGTAGCAACCTTGTTTAAAGTTGTCCGCGATGAAAAGTTGGTGTTCTCATTAAATAAGAAACATCCTTGCATCTATGCCGAAATCCTGAGCCGGTGCGAGCGATATGCTGCTGGAGTAAAAGTAGTAGCTGCCCTACCCAAAGAGATTGCCAGTAGCTCGACTGGCATAGAGAAAAAGAAGGGAGTTGTATCTTATCAAGCCTCTACCATGGTACACTCCCCTTAACCGCACTATGGTTGAGATCATGCAAATCAAGAAGGGAGATATTCTTTTTGTCCCTCCTCCTTCAATGCTTACCAAACCAAATGAGCAGAACCCGCAACTCTTCTGTGCACACCACCAAGATCATGGTCATGCCACCAATGATTGCTGCCACCTTCAAGGATTGGTCGAAGACCTTGTCCAGCATGGACACTGGACCAAGTTTATGGGGCCATGACCCCTACCTCCTCCTTTAGCGCCTCAACATCCCCCGACGCCAGCACCTGCAGGGGTCGAAATGAATCACCAGGTGCCCTTGCCACAACATTCACCTGAAAGAGAGTTTATGGGGCTCATCGAATTGCGCCTTGGGGAGACTCAGTAGTTTTGATGGTCAAATCATCAGAAGGGCCACAAAAGGTACACTGTCAGAGCCCACCAAGAGAATTATTGGGAAGGGCAGGACCTGAGAAAGACTTAGGTTTAGATGATGACTAGATCAGCCACAACAAGAAGGAATGCCTGATCATCATGATCTGGCCTTAACACATCCATAGGGAGGTGCTCCCAATTGTCATTGAACCAGTGGAAGAACCAACAGAGAAGAAGCAAGTTCAAGGCCGTGAAGAAGGGGTGGAAGAATTCTCCTTTAAGAAAATACACAGCGAGGGGTGCATCTATTTTGGAGAGGATGATCTCATCGATGTTGTCACCTTTCATGAGGATCCTTTGGTGATCATAATGGCCATTGGGAACCGCTTCAAGGTAAGCAGAATCCTAGTCAATACCGGAAGCGCAGTTGATATCCTTGACTACAACACCTTCAAGCGGCTAGGATACCAAGATGAACAGCTGCTTCCCATTAAGTAAGTTTGATTGGTTTCAATGGGGATGCGGTTCTGGAAAAAAGGTGCAATCAGATTAGGTACTCAACTGGGGGTTTACCTAGCCCGAACCTATGTACACTTAAATTATATGGTGGTAAACACTTGATTTAGCCACAATGCTATACTCAAGCGGGCAGGACTCAACCAGATGAGGGCATGTTTGTCTACCTACTATCTGATAATGAAGTTCCCAACTGCTATGGGAGTTAGCTTTTGCAAGGCGGATCAGTCTGTGTCCAGGTAGACTTGAAGGTGAATGATATGGCTACACCAATTTAAATTATCCAACTGGGGGATTTTCGGGATGACTTTCCCTAACAAAGGAACACTCCATTGGAAGATCTCATTCCAATCCTTTTTCTAAGGAAAACGTAGAGAAAAATTTCATGATAGGATCAGCCTTACCTGTGGAGTAGAAAGAAGAACTCATAGTGTTCCTGTGAGCCAATGCAGATGTATTCGCATGGACAGCTGAAGACATTCCAGGTATTCTTGACACCACCATGGAGCACCACCTTATGATCGACCCTTATCATCGACCCATTTGCCAAAAGAAGATGGCCTTTTCCCCAGAAAGACAAGCTATCATCAACGAGGAGGTCAAAAAACTCCTCAAAGCAGGCTTTATTAGAGAGGTCAATTACCTAGAGTGGTTGACCAATGTTGTAATGGTACCAAAGATGGGAAACCATTGGCGCATATGTACTGAATTCACCGATCTGAATAAAGCATGCCCTAAAGATAATTACCCTCTGGTTCGAATAGATTAGTTAATAGATGCCACTATTGGGCATGAACTTTTATCTTTTAGTTACTTATTTTAGGTATAATCAAATTAAGATGGCCAAGGAGGATGAAGAGAGCACAACCTTTGTCACCAGCAAGGGGTTATATTGTTATACGGTCAAGTCGTTTGGTCTAAAGAATGCTGAGGCTACTTACCAAAGGCTTGTCAACAAGGTCTTTAAGAAGTAGATAGGCAGGAACATAGAGGTATATGTCGATGACTTTTTAGTCAAGAGTATAAAGGCTCAAACTCATTTAGATGATTTAGCTAAAGTGTTCGAGATCATAAGAAAGAATTCCATGCGCCTCAACCCTATTAAGTGTGAGTTCGGAGTCCATTCGAGCAAGTTCTTAGGGTTCATGGTGAAGTAAAGAGGGATCGAAGCTAATCCAGCCAAGATCGATGCCATTTAAAATATGACATCTCCTACAAAGCCCAAGCAAGTGCAAGAACTGATAGGTCGAATCGTGGCCTTAGGACGCTTCATGTCAAGACCGTATATATGTGCCTGCCCTTCTTTCAAACTCTTAAGGGATCTAAGGCCTTCCAGTGGACACCGGAGTGTAAGGAATCATTTTGCGACTTGAAAAAGTACTTGTCTTCTCCGCCTCTCCTCGTAAAACTTGAGACAGGATAATCTCATTTTTTACTTAGCAGTGTCTCCAGAGGCTGTTAGTGCTATGCTCATCAAAGAGATAGAAAAAGAGCAACATCCAATCTACTACATCAACAATGTTTTCCTAGATGCATAAATCAGATATCAATCCATCAAAAAGCTAGGCCTGGCCTTAGTCACTGCGGCTTGAAAACTTCCAAACCTATTTTCAATCCCATTCGATCGCTGTCTTGATGGATCGACCCTTGAGGAAGTTCCTTGCTCATGCTGATGTTTCAGGTCGTATGGTTAACTAGGCGGTCGAGTTTGGTGAGTTCAATTTGAAGTTCCAACCTCGAACGCAATCAAGGCGTAAGCCTTGGCAAACTTCTTGTTAGAGAGTACTCTCCCAGATGGCATAGAAGAGGGGTCGAATCCTAAGCGAGCTATTAAGATGGGTTGAACCAAAGTCATCATTGCCCCTGAAGAACCTTCGTGGGTGATGTACATAGATGGCTTGTTGAATAAGGAGGAAGTAGAAGCAGGAATTGTCTTAATTAGTCCAAAAGGATTCAAGGTACTCACATCGATATGCTTTGGATTCTCTACGACCAACAATGTTGCTGAGTATGAGGCACTTATAGCTGGATTAAAGCTTGCGAAGAAGTTGATGGTCCAACGCCTGATCATGTATGGTGATTCAACATGTATATGGGGTATACGAAGCAAGACAAGAACATTTGGCAAAGCACCCGGCTGAGGTAAAGCAACTTACCTTGCCCTTAGAAAAGTTCAAAGTATTCAATGTCCCTCGAGAAGAAAATTCAAAAGTGGATGCCCTTTCTATGCTGGGGCTGGATGATCTAAGTAGCTTCGAAGTGCTTGTTTACATGGAGCACCTGTCGCACCAAAGTATAGATCCTACCCAGGAGGTACTCCCTGTGGAAGTCGAACCTTGCTAGAGGGATCTAATCCTAACATATCTCTGGGAGAATGTTTTTCCTACTGATAGCGAAGAAGCATAACGTATACAAGCTAAGTCCAATGCATATGTCATCTATGAAGATGTATTGTACAAAAAATCTTTTACTCTTCTGCTTCTTTGGTGTCTATGACGCTCGGAAGCAGAATACATGATGGCTAAAGTTCATGAAGGAATTTGTGGAGGATACCAATGTAGTTGAACCTTGTATTTCAAGCTACTCAAACGAGGTTATTATTGGCAAAACATGGCCAAGGACTGTGAAAAGTATGCTAACACCTGTGAGAAGTGTCAGATACATGCGAATGAGCCCCGTCAACCACTAGCACTCCTACAACCAATTCCAGCATCCATCCCCTTTGCAATATGGGGAATGTATATATTAGGACCGTTTCTGCAGGTGCAGGGACAACTCAAGTTCGTTCTAGTGGCAATTGATTACTTCACCAAGTGGATCGAAGTTAAAGCTATGGCAAGGGTCACCTCTCACAAAGCTTTTGAATTCTTTTGGTTCAACGTACTCTATAGGTATGGCATCCCACAAGTTCTGATCACAGATAATGACCCGTAGTTCTTTAGTAGAGCCTTCAGAAAGTTTTGTCGAGATCATTGGATTGGACATAGATTTGCTTTCATTGCTCACCCAGAAGCTAAAGCTAATGGACAGACATAGGTTACCAACTGCACCCTTTTACAAGGATTGGCTCGTTGCCTAGAGGAAAATAGAAAGCACTAGATCCAGGAGCTGCCAAGTATGGTATGGTCATATCGCACCACCAGTCGAACTACTACGAGCAAGACACCCTTCAAACTAGCCTTTGGTTCTGAAGTAGTTATTTTGGTGGAAGTTGTTGAGAAAAGTTATCAAGTGCTTAACTTCAATGAAGATACTAATCTAGATATTCTTAGGATGGATCTTGACCTCTTCGAAGATGTGTACAAATCAGACAAGCTTCGTATTGTGGCATACGCTTGATATTATAACTCAAGGGTGAAGGAGAACCTTTTTTAAGTTGGTGATTTAGTTCTGCGTAACACAGTCACCTTTGAACCTACTCGACAAGGCAAGTTGATGCCTACTTGGGAAGGACCATATTGGGTGGCTAAGGCTACTCGACCTGGGTTATATCCTTGGAAACGATGGGAGAAGTAGCTATACTGTCACACCCCAATTCTGAACTAACAGTAGCGTAATTTAACTAGGATCTCGTAAAGACCATGCCAACCATATTAAACCAAATACATTCCACAATAACAATCAGAGATAATAAATAAATAGCAGAAGTCCTTACTAATAATGAACTGAGGTCTAATAATGATAAATAATAATTAAATCAAATTATCTCCAAACTACTCAAAACATAACGTAAAATAATCAATTACATGTTCCACTATTCAAATATAGCTAAACTAATAAAAAAACACATTGGTTGCATTCGTTAGACGGATCATGCGCTTCCTCCATAGCTTCCACGTCTATAGCTACCACGTGTCCATACATCTGCACATTCATATAATCTTTCATAGTAGGACCTGCATCATCAAATAAAAATATTCGACGTTGAAAGTGTGAGCACACATCATGGCTCAATGAGCAAACAAAACAATGCACATATATATGCATGCATTCAATTCATATCTTTGGTCTATTTTTAAGTTTGCAACTGTGCTATAGAAATGATTGATAGTCATCACACTTCTATACATGAGTGTGGAATTCACAGAATGATCAAACACCATTGCCGTCCCACATGTACCCACAATGGAATAGAGATAGAGCTAAAGTATTCGGATCACACACTGCCAATACTTCCCCTAATGCCCTACCCATACCAGCACATATGCCCCTACTAGCGAGGGCTTGAAAACTGGGTTCGTATCTAACCAATCCTAAATGTCATTACAATTTGTATCCAAGGCCTTACCCCAGCATCCTTCAATATGCCCATAGAGATAGAGCTAGAGTCTAGCAACCAAACCAAAGACCACGATACCATGTCCTCCCTCTGATGCTCTACAACATACTAGTTCTGCTAAGGTAATGTCGATACGACAATATCAGTGAGTAAGACTGAGTAGAGATAGAGCTAGAGTCTAGTGGCCAGGCCCAAGACCACAGTGCCACTTCCTCCCCTTGATGCTCTACTCCCATCCAACACATCAACCACAAACACATTCACATGCATATTCCTAGCATCATCATCATGTTATAAATAACAAAAATAAATCTACATGAGTAGATATATAACAGTAATATTAGATGACATGTGAGATGCACATTACAAGCATACAAGCATAGAATCATTCATGACATCAGACACAATAACAGAAACATAGCTTGTTATTATCCAATTAGTTTAGGTCTTGTTCCCTCACCTGTAATCGATGTACAACCTTCTTCCAAGCCTTGAAAGTCACTTTAAACTACTTGGGAACCTAGGGAATGTATGGATTTAAGTTAGGGTTCATTTATACCAAGTTATAGTAGTCGAAAATAGAAACAAAATCATTAATAGGTGATTGATCAATCCTGTGGTCTCATGTTTAATGCGACCATACGCCGTGTGTCGATACATACGGTCGTGCATCATGCAACCACAGCATGCGACCATACATTTCCTAGCATCTTATCAAATAGCTATAGTCGATCCTATGATTACATATCATGCAACCATAGCATGCAACTACACGAAGTTTGATCAATTTCTTCCTTCAATCTGAATTCTTCATGAGTCATTTTCTCAGCTCATCAGTAAGGTTCATCCTAGAGTCAATCTAAGGCCATCAATTCATAACTTTACATATCAAATTATCCTAACCTACTCTCCATGAGTCTCCTTCGAGATTTACTTAAGGAATCTCATGGTTGAGAGCTTTCATTGATTCAACACCTCAGTTTACCATGGTAATCCTATTCTAAGCTTATAGAGACAAGGCTCATACCTTAACTTGATAAAGAACTAGGACCTTTTCTGCGAAACCTCCTCTCTTAGCTTTCTTCTCCAAATCTTCTTCTCTCTTTCTTTCTTAGGTTTAGGGTTATAGGTTATTCTAAAAGAGTGAGAGAGGTTAGAGGGACGTCCTCTATATAGAGAGAAACTCTCCATATAGAGCTCTCCAAGAATTAGGAAAGAAATCCCCTTTGATTTGGAAAGTTTTCAAATCTCAGAGTCTGATCTGGCAATGCGTGGCAGATAGGTGTGGACGTAAAATCCGTCGACCACACCCCTCATAGGTGTCGACCAGATGCCTTATTTCGATTGGTTTCTTTTCCTTCATCCTATGGTTGACCATACCAGTTCAGGTAGTCAACCATACGACCTAACTTGACTATTTTTGGGTCAATTGACTTACCTAGTCTTGTGGTTTCTTTATACGGTTGGTCCACTCAATCCAGCTATGATGGAAAGACCTAGCACAACACTGTTAGACTGGGTTAGTAGAGTACAGGTCTTACATATACAGCGGAGGTGGCACTCTAAGAATCTGAGGAAATATTATGTATAATCTGGTTCAAGCTAAATGAAAGATTAGTGTTGTTTTCTTACCTTGTCTTTTCATGCCTAAAAATACAAGAAAATATGCCAAAGGGCCTATCGATAAATTCGATCTAGTGGAGAAGGAATGTATAATCTGATCATCTTAGTCATAGACTAACTCAATCAGCTTGGGGGGTCATCAATGACGTAAGACCATAAAAGAAAATCTGCCTAAGGGCCTATCGATAAATTCAACCTTGTGGAAAAGGAATGTACAATCTGATCGTCTTAGTCATAAATTAACCCAATCAGCTTGGGGGGTCATCATTTACGTAAGACCATAAAAGAAAATATGCTTAAGGGCCTGTCGATAAATTTAACCTAGTGGAAAAGGAGTGTACAATCTGATTGTTTTAGTCATAGACTAACCCAATCAGCTTGGGGGGTCGTCACTGACGTAAGATCATAAATAAAAAAATCTGCCTAAGGGCCTGTCGATAAATTTGACCTAGTAGGAGAGGAAATGTTATAAGCTGATCAATTCAATCATAGAGTAAACCAATCAGCTTAGGGGGTTATTATTAACGTAAGACTGAAAAGAGAATCTACCTAAGGGCCTGTGGAATGGGATCAACTCAAAAGGAAAAGCAAATTTGACAATCTATTTGGTTTGATCACAGATTAAACCAATCAGTTTGGGGGATAGTATAGGAGAAAAGAAAGCAAGAACTAAAATGTTATGAAAACTTAAGAACTAAAATGTTATGAAAAATTTCATTTGCATAAAGAGAATGATGTGCAAGTACAAAGGTGGGTTGAGAGGCTCGAAAAAAAAAAGATCACACTTCAGTCTTGGGGTTTTCTTTTGGTTGAGGGTCTTTGTTACACCCCAATTCTGGACTAACCAGAATGGTGTGATGAACCGTCAATAAACCAACGGTTCAACCAGGATCTCGTATAGGCTATGCCAACCATGTTAAACCAAAACCCATTCCACATTAATTAGAGATAATAAAGTAAATAGCAGAAGTCTTATTAATAATGAACTGAGGTCTAATCATGATAAATAATTAATATTCCAGTTATCTCTAAGTAACCAAAACATAATTTAATACATATTACAAATATCAAAATACGAAAGTTAAACACTAAGTGCATCCATAGTTGAAACACTCGCTTAATGAATCATAATAGTCCTCCACACCTTGGTCATCCATAGCAGCCACCTGTTCATATGTTGGCGTGTCGACATAATCTTCAACCGTAATACCTGCAACATTAGAAATTAAAAAAAATTGCATGCACGAGGGTCAGCTCTCCAACTTGAGCTTAGTGAGTAAATAAAATAATACAACAAACATATATATGCATTCAATTCATATATTTGATTTGGTGTATAAGTTTGCAATGTGCTATAGAAAGGTTTGGTAGCCATCGCACCTCTATACACGAGTGTGTGAATTCGCCTAATGGATCAAACACCATTGTCGTCCCACATGCACCCATCATGGAATAGAGATAGAGCTAAAGTGTCTGGATCAAACACCGCCAACACTTTCCCTGATGCCCTACCCATACCAACACGTAAATCCTTATTGGTGAGGGCATAAAAATTGGGCTCGCAGCTAACCAATCCTAATGCCAAACAGTGTATCCCAGGCCTCACCCCAGCATCCCTCAATACGTCTATAGAGATAGAGCTAAGGCCCCCCAGCAGAGTCAAAGACCACACGGTCCGAGACCACCTCCCTTGATGCCCTATGACGTAATAGTTCTGCTAAGGTAATGGCGATACGACGATGTCAGTGGGCAAGACTTGAGTAGAAATAGAGCTAGAGTCTAGTGACGAGGTCAAAGACCACCATGCCACGTCCTCCCCTTAATGCTTCACTCGCATCCAACACACCAACCACATACATACATTCACATGCCTATTCCTAGCATCATCATCATCATCATCATCATCATCATGTTATAAATAAACAGAATTAAATATGCATGAACAATAATAGTAGGAATATTAGATGACATGTGAGATGCACATTACAAGCATACAAGTATAGAATCAATCATGGCATTGGACTCAATAAAAGTAAACAGTTTGTTAGTAACCAATTACTTTAGGTCTTGTTGCCTCACCTTTAATCAATGTTTGTTCCTCTCCTTGTTCCTCTCCCAAGCTTTTGGAAGTCACTTTGAATCTATTAAGATCCTAAACAATTAATGTATGTAAGTTAGGGTTCAAGTTTACGAAGTTACAGTAGTCAAAAACCTTGTTTGGTCTTAAAATATGCTTGTTTTCCTACGATCGATGTTATAGTCGATGCTATGGTAACAATATATGCCACCGTAGGACCTACGGTCGATACCCTATGGTCGCATTACATGCGACCGTAGCTGCGACCATATGTTTCCTGAATTCTTCCCGAATGGCTATGATCGATACTTTCTCATCCTATGGTCGACTATAGCTGCGACCATACGTAGTTTGGTTGATTTTTACTTCTTACATGAGTTCCTCCTCTTGGATCATCAATGGGGTCCTTCTAATGATCATTCTAAGGCCAATATTCTTAGTTTATGCCTCATCCATTCACCCTAACCTATTCTCTATGGTTTTGCTTAGAAATTCCATAATCGAAATCGTTACATTAGATTCAACACATCAACTTCGTGGAAAGGAACCTATCCTATCTAATCTATCCTATAGAGTCAAGTACATACCTTAAGCTTGTTGTAGAAAGATAGAACTCTTCTCTGCAAACCTTCCTCTCAGCCTTCTTCTTCAAATCTCTTCTCCTTCTCTTCCTCTCTTTCTTTCTCTCTTAGGTTTAGAGTTTCAATTTGAGTTTTAAAAGAGTGAGAGAGGCTAAGGAATGTCCCTTATATAGAGGGAAAACCTTCATATAGAGTCCTCTTTCAATTAGGAAAGAGTCCTCCTCAAATTAGGAAAATTTCCTAAACACGGAGTCGGTTCTGGGTTCCTACGGTCGATCATACGATCGCATCAACCGTCGATTGTACCACCAAAACATGCGACCATAGGTCACATGGTCTCACTACGGTCAACCATAGGTGCAACCATAGCCCCCAAACATGCCACCATAGGTCCAATTCACTGGTTTTTAGTTTTTGACTGTTTGCTTCCATACAAACTTAATCAGTCAACCACAACAACTAAATTTGACTTGTGACTTACCTTATCTTGTGGTTTCTTCATATAATTGATTCACTTGAGGCGATTATGATGGGAAGACCGGTCATGACAGGAGAACGTAAGGTTAGACCAAGTTCGTGGCGTGCGGGTCTTACAGTCTTCTTTCATTTTTAGTTGTTATTCTGGGGGAAGATCTTCAGTAGATACAGTTTGCTGAAGGTCTTGCGGAGGAGGAACAATAGACACTGGAGGAACTGGCAATGGGGATAGAACTATAGTAGAAAGCTTAATTACAATTATTAGAGCAACAGGAGGAGGAGGAGGACTCTTCTTTTGGAATCTATCATGATATACCTTGGCCAGTAGAGTACACTGAGAGAAGTCATGGTCTGAAAAGCTGGAGGACACATAGTTATGGAACTCTTTTGCATTTTGCGGAACTGCTCGAGCCTTCTCCATAGTGATGTATTGGTTCATCTCTGGGGACTTGATCAGAGTGGCCAATAAGGCCCTTATGTTAAGAGCTGGGGTACTATGCACCTTTTGGACTTCTTCGGTCAATCGAGCCACTTCAGCCTGTAATGTTGCCTCTCGATCCCTGAACTGTACTACCTTTGCCTTAAGAGAAGTTTCTCTCCCTCTGAGAAGCTCTACGTTCGACTTCAGGTTATCTTGCTCAGTCTTGAGAAAAGCATTCTCACCTTGCAAAGTAGCCTATACGGCAATCAGCTTACCCTGCTCTGCTTCCATATGATTGTTATCTCGCTGCAGGGCTGTATTCTGGTTCAGCAAGTTATCTTTGACCATCTTGACCTCTTCATGCTCCTTCTTGGCATCTTGAAGGTTCTTGGCAATCTGGATATTGGTATCTTCTAAGTTGTTGTACTTTTTATTCAACTCTGAGTATGATCTCCTGAGGTTATCCAGAGAAGTCTAGGCTTGGTCCCTCTTGAACTTGTGCTCATCAATGAGCATATCAGCCTCTTCCTTCTCCAGTTTAGTAGCAACAATGGCGGCCTAAAGAGACTCTCTCTCATTTATCAAAGCAGTCTCGTAACTCTTCACCACCATATCACCGAATTTATGGTGAGTACGTTCCACTTACAGGATAAACATTTTGGTTTAGCAAAAGGTGCAGTCCGGGTAGAGGCAAAACCACTAATACTCGCTGGGGTAATACCTAAAGGAGCAGAAGATGTGCTTGTGGCAATGATTTTAGATAGCACCAAGGCAGCTCTAGTACTCTAGCTTTGCATGCTTGTGGTGGTGGCAGCAGTAGATGACAACTGGACTTGGCACGATTGTATAACCAATTGAGCGACAGTAGTAGAACTTGGAGAAGCATTGGTAGCCACCTTCGTGGCTGAACTTATGGTGATGGTCAAGGGAGCAACCATTGAACCAACAATGATACTTGATGAAGAGCCCATAGTGAGGGTCAAAGAAGGGATGGTGGTTGAGGCAGCATCAGCTGTAGAGCTTGAGATAACACTAATAGTTGCAGCCAAGGGGGCCAAAACTGTTAAACTAATAGAAGTACCCGTTGTGGTTGCAGTCATTGAAGGACTGGAAGACAATGTTGTAAGACCCATACACCATGAATCCAATCTAACCATACATTCTCGTGTCGTGACCGGTCTTCCCATCATAATCGGCTCAAGTGAACCAACTGTATGAAGAAACCACAAAGCTAGGTGAGCAAACTAGTAAATTTGGTTTGTGTGGTCACACATGTAGTCGACCGCGTGGTTGACTGCATGGTCGACTAGGTTGAGACCGCATACGTGTGGTCGACTGTTTGGTTTGTGTGGTCAACGGATTTTGCCACTACACCACCGATCGCACGAACCCAGAACCGACTCCGTGATTTGGAAAATTTCCAAATGAAAGGAGATCTCTTTCCTAATTGGAAGATGACTTTATATGGAGGCTTTTTCTCTATATAAAGGACGTCCCTCTACTCTATTTTATTCTTTTGGAACAGTCTTAAACCCTAAATCCAAGAGAAAAAGAGAGAGGAAGAGAAAGAGAAGGAGATTTGGAGAAGAAGGCTGAAAGGAAAGTTTTGCAGAGAAGGTTCTAGCTTTTTACAGTAAGCCAAGGTATGGAACTTATCTTTGTAAAAGTAGATCCTATTGAATAAGGTTTTCTATTATGGATTGGGGATGTCAAACCAATATGATCCATGTAATCCTTTGAGTAAATCTCAAGGATAACCATAAGGGATGGGTTAGGGTTACTGGTTAATGATACACTATAAAAAAATGGCCATAGGATAACCATAGGATGAACCTAAGTGATGAGCCGGGAAATCGATTCAGGAAGAACTTGGATTGAAAGTAAAAATTGACCAAAAATCGTATGGTCGTAGCAGTGGTCAACCATAATGTGACCAGTGAGTCAACCACAGCTATTTGGAAAGTTCCCAAAAATCGTGTGGTCGCACATGTGGTTGGTCACATGTAGTGTGACCACTAGATCGATCGTATGTCGTGTAGTCGACATATACTGAGACCACAGGGGTCGACCACACGATAATAACAAGTATATTTTAAGACCAAACAATGTTTTTAACTACTGCAACTTGAGAAAATTAACCCCTAACTTAAATACATTAATTAATTAGGTTTCCAACTAGTTTAAAGTAATTTTCAAAGCTTGAAAGAAGAACAAACATCAATCAAAGGTGAGGGAACAAGACCTAAACTAATTGGCTAATGACAATCTATCTTTTTCTTTTTATTTTTTACTATGTAATATGATGCCATGCCTTGTATGATTGTTTGTGCATCTCACATATCATCCAATACTTGTTATATATCTACTCATGCATATTTATTTTTGTTTATTTATAACATGATGTTGATGCTAGGAATAGGCATGTGATTGTGTATGTGGTTGGTGTGTTGGATGCGAGTGGAGCATTAGGGGGAGGACGTGGCATTGTGGTTCGGCCTGGTCACCGACTCTAGCTCTATCTCTACTTAACTCCTACCCACTGATGTCATTGTATAGCCATTACCTTAGCGAAACTATTACATCGTAGGGCATTAGGGGAGGTGGTCTCGAATCGTGTGGTCTTTGACTTTGTCGGGGGTCCTTGACTCTATCTCTATGGACGTATTGAGGGATGCTGGGGTAAGCCTTTTACATTTGGATGACATTAGAATTGGTTAGTAGTAAGCCCATCTTGTAAGCCCTCACTAGTAGGGGCATACGTGCTGGTATGGGTAGGGCATCAGGGGAAGTATTGGCGGTGTGTGATCCGAGCACTTTAGCTCTATCTCTATTCCATGGTGGGTGCATGTGGGACGGTAATGGTGTTTGATCTGAATTAACACACTCGTGTATAGAGGTATAGTGACCACCAATCCTTTCTATATTATAGTTGTAAACTTATACTAGACCAAAGATATGAATTGAATGCATGCATATGTTTACTCACTGAGCTCATGTTGGAGAGCTGACCCTCGTGCACACAGTTCTTTTTAGTTTCTAATGATGCAAGTAGTACTGTTGAAGACTACATGAATGTGTCACGTATAGACATGTGGTGGCTATGGACGAGCAAGCTGTGGAGGACGAATAAGACTCGCCAAGCGAGTGTTTCAACTATGTTTACGCTTAGCGTTTAACTTTCGTATTTTGGTATTTGTAATAGTTTGTTATAATTATGTCTTGGTTACTTGGAGATAACTGAATTATTTAAATACTTATAATTTTAGACACTCAGTTCTATTAATAAAGACTTCTGCTATTTATTTTATTATCTTTGATTATGATGTGGAATGTGTTTGGTTTGGGTTATTGGTACGCTCTTACTAGATCCTGGCTTGAACCGTTGGTTCTTATAGCTATTCATCATACTACTGGTTAATCTAGAATTGGGGTGTGACAAATGTGGTAATAGTAGAAGCTGAGGTGAGAGGTGTGGGCATCTGCTGGACAATCTTCTTCAAGGGTGGCGGAGCCTTAGGAGGCAGTTTTCAGAGGACATCTTGAGCCATGTCTAAGGTGGAAATCTTTCTTTTCTTGCAATGAAAAGTCTGGAGAGTCTCTTTATCACCATCATATATAGAAAAGTGAGAAAATTAGGGCTAAACAACAAAACCTACCAACAAAAAAAGCTCGATAAAGGGGTCGAAGAGGTTTGCCATTATCAAGGATGTCAATGGGAGTGACATCAACTGGCTTGCCCTTGCTTGTTGGATAGCCGATTGGAGTTGCTGCCACATACACCATCATAAATGGAAGATCAATCAGGGCAGGGGGTTCCTATTGGAACTACGGGGGCAACATCCCTGGAGGCGTTCAACACCTTTAATTTTTTGGCCACGATGTTGGCAATCTCCCTACTTTGGACAAAACCAGGTGCTTAAATTGAGCTTCTCCCAGTAAGTTCTCCCATGCCACGCCATCAATGCCTTCCAATGCAAGATAGTCAAATTGGATCAGAGGCCGAATGAGAAAATAAATAGAAGTAAAAATCCAAAAACATTAAAGTACTCACCCAGGCCATATCTGTACAAGAAGATGTTGTCATTCAAACTCTTGTATCTTACCCGTCATTTCCCATTTATGTTCTGGAGGACTTTTTTCTCTAAAGGGGTCATCAAGGGAGGAATATTTATGACTTTGGGACCTATGAATTGCCATTTGTTGCCAATGGGAAGAGAGGACCTACCCTCCAAGGTACGCCCTCTCCTCACGGACACAAAGAAGAAGTGCTCTTTCCAGCCCAGACAAGAGGAAGGAAGATCTTTCAACATCTTAGGGTATTCAAGGACCCGTGAAGAGAAGTAGTACCCTCCATTATGGTAAACTTGAATGGTTATAGGGTGTTTCCAAGTCATGGCAGTAACAGTAAACAAATAGTAAAAAAATCTTAGAGTAGGGGGTTCGTAATGTTTCAGAAAAAAGATTATGAAGGAGTGAATGTGAGCCCAGGAACTAGGGGGAAGTTGAGTAGGAGCAAGGCCATAATAATCTAGGATTTCATACACTACACTATGGCCAGGGAAGTAGAAGCCAGCAGCGAGCATGTCTGAGTTCAGGACCATTCTGCGGGAATAGGGGTAGCTGGCTCGATCCTCCTCATTAGGCACAATCAATTCCACAGCTTCATGGATAATATACACACTCCTAAGCTCATTCAATCGAGCATTAGTTATCTTGAAAATTCTACAAGAAGCGAGAAAGAGAGGACCAAACTCTCCAGGGACAGTATAAAAGGGTCGAACAGGACTGACATTAGAACTACCCTATGTGGAAAAAGAAGGTTCTTTAGCCTCACAGCGATGGGTAGGTTTAGAAGATCGAGCGACGACGGATTTTTTTCCTGCCATGGTGATTTAGGGGAAAACAGAAATTTAAAAAGCGAGAATCGAGGCTTGAAACTTACTCAGTGTAACAATATGGTAATGGTAGACACTTGAAAAGCTTGGAGAACCCGACACCCTAAGGCAACTAGAAAACTCAAACAAATAATAGGCGTACAAAAGAGAAGAAGTTGCAGCGAACAAGTAAAGAAAGGTTAAAGAAGAAGAAATTGAAGAGCAAGGCCCTATTTATAAGTACTCGATCGTACCTTGAAAACCGATGTAATGGTTTTGAACCAACGAAAGGGTTTTGGGCACAATTGATGGGACAAATGTGATGGCTCGCAGAATCGGTGCCTCATGGCCGACTAAGATAGGCTGACAAAAAGCAAGATTACTGATCTATTTAAGGTGTAACTGTTTGAGAGACCGTGATGCGCTTGAGCAAGGACATGTGGACTCTAAACTACTAAAAGCCCAAGGGAATTAGTGGAGAATCATCAAAATGCATAATGGTGAATTACTTAATCGACACATAGTAGGAAAATGCATTTTACCAAAGTAAAGTTGGCTCATCGAGTCGAAACGACCCAGAGGAGACAAGGGGATTCTGTTGGGGGGAAAATACAGAATGATTTGGACCGTCCAAAGGTAATTAAGAGAGGCATAACAAGGGTTGAATGCATGGCATCCATCAGGAGGGTCCACTTGTCCACCAAATAAAGTAAATAATCTAGCTTGATCTGTCTGGTGAAGATATGATTCAACCCCTCAAGCTTAGTATCGGGGAGATCTGATGGCATTAAATGCGCGAGACATAGATTAAATGCAACGTTATAAATGCTCTGCTCATAAATGTTGACAAGGGGCTTAAAGGCATAGTATGCTGACACTACGAGCCACTTCATCTCTCTAAGAAGCACCACGAAGGAAAAGAACCCAAATCTGCTCAAGAAAAGGAAAAGGACGGCCACTCACATCAAACAGACCTAGTGACATGGACTAAATGGGATCGTAGATGCCAGATATTGGAGATACGCTCCCTTCTAGGGGGTTATAGTGTCACAGCCCATTCTAGGGAATCAGATGTGATATCCGACTCATCTAAGAGACAACCTGAATCTTTTAGCGACCAACAACCAAAATGATCAACCAAACAAACCCTATAGTCTACACAAGCAATATCCATAACAATCAATAATAATTCATAATAAGTACAACGAAATCATACTAGAGAACAGATGCCAAATAATGATATTATAACATAAATATGTTTGTTATGTCTTATAACACTGTTTCCACAAATACTACCTTAATACATATAATCCAGGAATAAATCTGATAAGACCACTATAAATAGACCAAACCATCATCAATCTACAGATATCAAAAATCAAGGAGGCGAGGTGCTGACTCGGGTCCCGTAAATACAATCCTTACAAGTACAACCCTCGACGTAATCTTAAGCGGCCCTCAGCCGAGAAAAGTGCCCTCTACACCAATAGGATCCATAGCAACAGATATAGTAGAGGTACTTACAATCAATGCTAAAAGGATTTTGAATTTGAGGGGTGAGCTCCCATTCGAGCTCAACAAGAGGTCGAGTATTAATGCAATCCTAATACAACAATTTAATGATGCAATAAGGGAAATAAACAAGCAATTATGAGTGGCAATCAAGTGTGTATGCAGTCTTGGTTGGCCTGTACCCTAGCTAGGATATGTCTGAACCATACCCCCCTAGACAATGCTCGAGTCTCCCCCTTGAACATATGCCCGTAACCCACCACCTTAGCACTTCGTACCCCACTGTTTGGATTAATTTCCCTCACTAAAGCACAAGTCACTTGATCAAGTTGATGCATGATGCATGAAGAATATAATAATAAGAGGGTTGTACCCCAATAGAGATCCCTAGCTCCACTCCAATGGATTGACCGTGCCCCCATTAAGGTGCTAGCCAGGGCATATGACCCTTGTATTGTGCTCCAACATTCCACACGTCCATCTTACCCCTTCAAGAAACAATCTCAACAACTCACTTATCAACACCCATATCCAACCAAACATCATGGCATGTGCACACAATAAATAAAGTTATACTCCAGAGATCCCTGGCACCACTCCAATGGACTGATTATGCCCCCACTAGAGTACCAGCAAGGGTATACCCTACAAGAGATCTCTGACTCCCTACTCCCATGGTTCATCGTGCCCCCACGAAGGTATTAGCCATCCCAACATGATGCGTGAAGTCACCTGTTACACAAAGCATCATACATGGGCTGGATCCCAACAAAGATCCCTGGATCCGCACTCTAATTGATCACCATGTCTCTACTAAGATGCCAGCAATCCAACATGATACATGTGCCCATGCTCAAACATGTCACATGCACCATCATACATGGTCATACATATGCAATGATATAGAAAGACTGTACCCCAACAGAGATCCACGGCTCCACTCTAATGGATTACCGTGCCTCCACTAAGGTACTAGCCATCCCAAGATGATTTGTGAAGTCACCCATTATACGAACCATCATACACGGGTTGCATCCCAACAAAGATCCCCGGATCCCTACTCCAATAGATCATCGTGTCTCTACTAAGATGCTAACAATCCAACATGGCATGTATGCCCGTGCCCCAACACATCACATGCCCAACATACATAGTTATTGTTATTATATAAATGCATGATCATACATATAATTTATTGGATGACATGTTATAGAAAGAAAATGCGCATACAACACAATACATACTCAAACTCTACGGACCCAACCCCTCCCCTGTAGACACCAATGGTGCTGAAGAACCTAAAAGCCAGCAGAAGGCTTCATCCACTACCCGTGTTGATTTACCTAATTGATTCGATAATTTGATTAGGTGGGTGAACATCTTTTGAACCAGCATGGACAAGTCCTAGGTGTCCATGCACAAGTCCCAAGATAAGCTAAGAACTGAATGGTGGGTCCTCTACAGTCTAAACTAGGCATACAGGTCAAATTGGGTCATAACCAAATGATATTTTTGGGTGGTATATCCTCTGGAACTACCCTCTGGTTATACACTTATACAATTCTTATTTCAGCTTAACGGGAGGATGCAATTAGATGATGTATCATCCTACTCACCATCCGGTTTAATACTTCTGTCATAAACAGAGGGTTCCAGAAGGTTATCCGGAGGCTTTTCCGGGTGGTGTACCATCCAGAAATGCCTCTACTTACCTTTATGCCTATTCGGAGGTCCAGGATCAATCAGACCCATAATTAATCAGAGGGACTCAACCGGAGGGTTGTGCCCTCCTTTGGGTGACTTCGGTTGGGATCCTCCAATTGGTACTTGGTCAGTCTTCCAGTAAGGCATTGATCTTATTGGAGGGTTGGTCTCAGTCACCCAGAGGCAAGGTCAAGGTCAAGCCTCCAGTTACTGCCTCCAGTTTATACCCATAAGCCAGGCAAAAACAAGGTAGGTTTCCTTCTTTGGGGGATTGTTTTCCTACCTTGTTTACTTCCATTTTAGGTGGTGGAAAACCTTTTTCCTACCATTATTACCCATGATGGGAATCATTTAGACCCCAAGAACATCTCCATACATGAAGTTGGGAGATGACTTGGGTTTTCTAGGTTGGATTCGATCTCCATTAACGGAAACCATTAATGGTGGAGCTTCACCATCAAGTCTTTACATGAACACCAACAAGAAAAGAAGAGAAGGCATGGAGCTTATCTCTAATGGTGGGAGTTAGGGCTTTGAGCTTGAAGCTTGAAGTTCCACTTCACCTTTTCAATCCTCTCTCATTCACAAGGAAGCAAAAGAGAGAAATAAGGAGGTGAGCCTCCTTATTTATAGAATCCCGAGGAGAGAAAGTGTGCTGCTTGAACTTAAACTAGATGCTAACAATCGGGTGATCCACCATCCATCAGAGCATCCGATTGGGCTTAAAAATGGCCCATGCTTGGTGTAATGGGCCCTAGTTAGTGGGGACACTTCCTAGGTCTTTTGAATCCATTTTCCATACACATCACCATCACTAGTGATCCCAAGGTTTGACCCAACATCATCTTGAGGGTCAAGTTGTCAGGGTGCCAAGTGTTGGCACAGTAAGACTTGGCACAGAGGGATCCGAACTAGTAAGGATTCTAAGTGTGGGTCTTACACGTAGACCCCTTTATCCTACATGATAAAGTGATGATGACATTGGGAGATGGGACGAGTTGGCTAGAGGAAGGGAAACGTCTTAGCAAGCTTCATGCTTGGCCTATAAGTGGAAGAAGATAGCAAGAAGAAAGGGATCCAACTCTCACTTCAACTAAGGTGCCGTTACTCTTTGGAATTCTCTCTAGAACTCACTATTCACCATCTGTAAGTCTATCCTCACCTGAAATACTAAACCATTTCCTTGTTATCTTATCTCCATTAAGAAGGAAAGGTCTTACAGCGCTTCTGTACCTTAGTCCCTTCTCTCTAAGGAACTTGGGTATCTTATCCCTGAGTTCCATTCTACTTGTCCTGGACCAATACTAACTTAGGCATTAGAGTGGCCATGGGGTAAAACCCACCCACCTCATTGTGTATTCTTGATTTGTAGCTACGTGGCAGCATCTTGTGTACCTGGTGAAATCCAACGACAATGCAACCCCATTCTTTCTACAATCAGAAAATAGACATAATCAATGAAAGATTCTAATGTAAAAACTTATATTTAAAAGCTAGTGTGCGTCTCCTAGAATGATTTTCTCTCTTCAGCACTGCTACCATTCTCATCCCATAAACTGTGACAACATTCTTCTCAGATCGAGGTTCTAAACTGATTAATGTCATCACTTGACAGAGTTTATATAGAATAAGTTTTAGCATTTCCAGCATGTCATTTCTGAAAGAAGTCAAAACGCTAGATAGGTCTTGTCTGCGTTTCCATTGCTAGGGTTTTAAGCTTTCGAGCTCGAGTAAACGAACATAATCAGAGTGGCCGTTAGGGTTGAAATGCTATGGCGATTCTTCTCTAATAGTGACAATTGGAGATTTTGTTTCCTTCTGCTATCTGAAGACCTCACCTTGTACTAACCAAGAAAAGGGAAGCTTTTGTGGAGAAGAGAGGCAACTATGAGTAGAACGACGCCGAAGAAGATTGCCACTAAAGAAGAGCAAATTAGGAAGTGTGTAGAATCGCCTGAGAAAGAGGGAAATAAAACAGAGAAGAAATACTAAAAATGATGATTGTATTATTTTTACAAAGAGGGTAAAAAAGTCATTTTAACTTTTCTGCTAGGCAACTTAACAGTGTAGTTGCAGTTGACATTATTGACGACAATGAGGGGTGGTTGAACTTAGATTTTTTATTTTTTTATGCTAGAAATCCAAAATTTATATTAAAAAGAAAAGGAATATACAAAGCAACCTTATAGGATGTTAAACCCCCACCTTCAGCATTGCCATCAGCAGGGATCACCTGCGTGAACCATAAAAAACTACAGAAACAGATATCAAGGTCTATGGGAAGCATCCCATACAACCTTTGTAAGACACGCATTCTACTAACATGGTCTAACCGTGTCATATCAGGTCTTCCCATCATTCCTGGATCAAGTGGACCGAGCGTGTGAAGATAGATCACAAACCAAGTACGAGAATCAAGTTAAAAACACTAAAAACATACCTAAGGTCATATGCCTGGGTAGGTATGGTCGACCATAAGGAAGGGAAACAAAAATCTCAAATCTAGAGCCCCATGGTCGACGATTTCAACCCTACGGTCGACGGTTTATGTTACCGTATGATCAACCGTGAGAACCCAGATCAGACTTCGAGTTTTGGAAACTTTCCTAAACTAAGGGATTGCTTTCTTAATTGAAAGAGGACATTATATGGAGAGTTTTCCTCTATACAAAGGATGTCTCTCAGTCCTTTTTTTACTCTTTTAGAACATTAGTAAACCCTAGAGAAAGAGAAGGATGAGAAGGAAGAGAAGGAGAAGAAGAAAAAACTAAGGAGAAGAATTTGTTGAGAAGAGATTGCCTTTCTATCACAAGCAAAGGTATGAAATGAATCTCTGGAGATGTAAACTCTAAGGAATAAGACTTCTGTGAAAGATAGGCAATATCAACCTATTATGATCTATGTGATTTCCTTGAGAAAATCCCAAGGAGAACCATTAGGAGTGAATTTGATGATTAGGGTTGATAAAAAATAACTAATGGTGGCCATAGGATGACCTTAAAATAAATCCCCTTGATGAACAAAAGAATTGACCTAGGAAGAACTCGAATTTCATGTACTATGACCAAAAATCTCAAGGTCACAGCTACGGTCGCACCATATGCAACCACAGGGTATCGACCATAGACAATAAGGTCGATACAGCATGAGACCATAGGACTAATCAAATACCTATCAGTGCTCTGTTTCGATTTTAGAATTCCTCACAGACACCATCACTCAAGGGCACCTCTAATGGAAAGGAATTCAAGGACAAAAAACTCTAAAGAAAATGAAGAGAGGGAAAATGGGGAAGAACTTAACCTTCTCAATGAAAGTGGAAATCAGGTGAGAGACAATGAAGAATCTCCACTGCCGAGACACAAACAAACTTTGAGACCTTAGTGGAAAATTTGGTCACCCACATGGAAGCATAGCAGAAGAAGTTCTTCGACGAAATGTTGAAGATGTTTAGGCCACTTGGGCCTGTACCAACACATGTAAATACGGTACCAGTGGGGGTTAGCATAGCTGCTGAGGGACAACAACAACCGAACCAACACAACACATTTCCCCAGCCGGTTACAGGGACACCCACCCCTAACCAGGACCAGGGTGCATATCATGGTGGGTATCAGGGAGTGAATCAGAGTGGTTACACATATCAGCCGCAATGGTATGGTCAGGCACCATATGGACAGTCACCATATGGATAGAGTAGTCTTTCTAGAGCGGTGGATGGATTTTTAAAGTTAAAGCCACCAAACTTTACAGGAAAGCCAGGGAAAACACTATGGCTAGCATAATGGATAGCCGAGATGGAAAAGAACTTCTATTTACTGGAGTGTTCTGATGAGGAAAAGGTGTTATATGCCACCCATATGCTGAAGGAAGAAGCCAATGGATGGTGGAACTCGACCAGAGCATACTTGGAGACAAAGCACCATATAATCACTTGGCCCATATTCAAAGTGACATTCTTTGAAAAATACTTTTCAAGGAGTTTCTGTGACCAGATGGAGAAGGAGTTCCTCAATCTACAACAGTCTTAGATGACCGTAGAGGCATACCAACAGAGGTATGAGGAGTTGTTTTTCTTCGCTCCAACCAATATGTAGGAGGAAGAAAGTAAGACTCGTCGCTTCACAATGGGTCTTCGGGGTGTCATAAGAGAACATGTGTTGGGGCGAGGACTGAAGATCTATAATGAAGCTGGACAGGTGGCTCGAGTCATTGAAGCAAGCCAGAGAGTATAGTATCTGATAGAGATCCACGCTTCACATCATAGTTCTGGGAGGGACTACAGAAGGCCATGGGGACAAAACTAAAGTTTAGCACAGCCTTCCACCATCAAACAGATGGTCAGTCAGAGAGGACCATCCAGATACTTGAAGATATGCTTCGAGCATGTGCTATCGACTTTAAGGGGGCTTAGGAGAGAAGCTTTCACTCATCGAGTTTGTCTACAACAATAGCTACCAGGCTACGATCCAGATGACCCCATATGAGGCCTTGTATGGTAAGAAATGTCCGACACCATTGTTATGGGACGAGGTTGGAGAAAGACGGATTGTAGGACCAGAATTTGTGGAGGAAACTTACAAAGTAGTGGATCAGATCAAGAACAGAGTAAAGATAGCTCAAGTGCGTCAAAAGTACTATGCTGATAATAGGCGCCGAGACCTCGAATTCACCGTTGGTGATAAAGTATTTTTGAAGGTATCACCAGTAAGAGGTCTAAAGCGGTTCGGGAAGAAAGAAAAGCTATGTCTTAGATATATGGGACCATATGAGATTCTGTCCCGATGTGGCAACATGACCTACCAATTTGCATTGCCACCAGCGATGTCTAGTGTCCACAATGTCTTTCACATGTTCTTACTGAAGAAGTACATGAGAGACCCTTTACATATTCTTGTTGCAGACCCCCCAGATTTGATAGAAAACTTGACCTTCAAAATGGTACCAATTAAGCTAATCAGTCAAAAGATACAGCAGCTTCGAAGGCGAGCTATACACTACGTCAAGGTAGTTTGGAAGAGCTAGGATGTAGAAGAAATCACATGGGAGGAGGAGGATGCCATGCGACAAGAATACCCTCATCTTTTTTACTCTGAAGGTACATGACGAAATTTCTTGTAAGGGTGGGGGAATTGTGAGACCTACATGCAATTTTCGAGGTCAAAATTTCATTAAGGGTGGTAGAGTTGAAGAACCACCGGGCCGATTATTGACCCAGTGACCAGGGTAGAGCTAGTTGGAGAGACATTACCTAGCCCTTGTTTTTTCCGCATCAGTGGTTGTCCCGCCACCGGAAGCAGAGGAAGCTAACCGAGTTGAGTGCTCTGAAAATCCGGTTTAACCCATGGTTTACATTGTGACAGGTCTCCCAATCATAACCGGACCAGAAGGCGAGGTCGGGTGATGAACCACGAGATCCAGGTATGAGAAGCGATGTGTAAAAATAAAAATTCTACATACCGGTCTCAGTACCGATCTCACTCAGTGAGACCGGTATGTGCGATCGATATGTGCAATAACGGCTGGAGACGGACTCCAGCGGGTCCCATACTCCGAATAAAAAATTTAGAAAGTTTCTAATCGTGGGAAACCTTCCTAGAACGGTCTCCCACTATATATATATATATATATATATATATATATATATATATATATATATATATATATATATATATGCATCCCAACCCTCCTTAGATCCTTCCAAACCTTATCAAACCCTAGCCGTCTGGAAGAGATCTGAGAAGGAGTAAGGAGGAAGGAGACCGCTTAAGAAGAGGGATTTTCCATTGGAGGAGCATGCTGCCATCCGACAAACACCGGTAAGTGCTCGACCTTCTTAGTAATATTAGGATTTTGGATCGGAGCCGTGAAACGGCACAACGATCCAAAATCCTAGAACTTCCAAAACCTTAGTTCTCATTAAGATCCAATCTGGGATTGATGCGATGAAATAGTCAAAACCTAGAAGGCTTTCGTGTATTTGGACCTTAGAATGGTTTAGTAAAAACCCTAGAAACCAAGCCAATGAATGACGGGGGAGGGAGATCCGAGATCGAGCTCTTGGACCCATACCGTCGGACCTAACCGCTAGACAATAAGTCTTGCGGTATTGGTCCTGTGGTATATACCGCACCGACATACCGGCTGGACCTAAGTCCAGCGGTATGGCCCTGTGGTATATACCGTTGGACATACCGGCTGGACATAATGTCCTGCGGTATGGGCCTGTGGTTTATACCACAGGCGCATACCGGTCTCGCTCAAAGTGAGACCGGTATATACCGCAGGACATACCGGTCTTACTTTACTAAGACCAGTACCGCAACCGGTATGCTTACCAAAGTTTGTTTACTTTGCCGGACTTGGTTCTGACCAATTGTAACCCTAATAATTTAATTCTATCCTATGAGTATGATTATGTAGGACCTGTAGACAGCGTGAGTAGACCCTGTGACGCAGAGTGGACTTGTTATCACGCGTCAGGTAAGGGACAAGACCCCAAACCCTAATTAACCAAATACCAGTAAACTGTTGTGATTATTTTATATCTGTGTATATTGTCTGATGTTTGTGCATTTCATATGCCGTTCTGGTTGTTTAAATTATTATTATTTGTTCATGCATATTCGTATGCTAGGATGTTGTTGTTTAGGCATGTGTATGTTTTTAGTTAGTGTGTGGAATGTAAAGGGGAGTGGAGCCCTGGATATATCCTCACACTAATACCTTTTCGTATCGCCGTCTACCTTAGCGGGCTTGGTGCGAATAGGGTATCAGGGGGAGGATGTGGGATTGTGGTTCAGCTTGCCCACCAGACTCGAGCCCTATCTCTATGTCGTAGGGAGCCTGGGGTAGGGCCGTGGATACTATATTGTCATATAGGATTGGAACCCACTTGCAAGCTCTTGCCAATAGGGGTTTAGGTATTGGTACGGTGTAGGGCATCAGGGGAGGACGCGGTAGTGTAGATTGTTGCCTTACTATTGGGTGTGCTCACACTCTTGTGCATGGAGGTGCGGTGGCCGCCAAACCTTACCCTAACATTTTACAAGTTATACCTGACCCAAATTGTAATGTTATCTCATGAATTTTGTATGTTGCATTGGTTTTGTACTTACTGAGCTAAGTTGTGTGCTCACCCAAATATATATTCTTTCTTTTCAGATTTTGATGCAGGGTACACAGTTGATGACTTCATGACTACCCCAGCATATGGTACAGTCACTGCCAATGACACATAGGCAGTAGAGGACGAGCATGATGCATCATGCGAGTGCTCATTCTGTGTTTTCCTTTAGAGATGGTTTATTTTAAAGCAATACATTGTAATATTTAATTATTTAAGTTTGTGAATGATGGCATAATTTAGATAATTATTTTATTTACAATATAGAGCTCAGTTAATTTATCTATTTAATTCCGCTGCTATTTATTACTCTCTGATTATGTTAGATTGCTGGGAATGGTTTGTTGACACGGTTTATTGAGATCCTGGTGTGAGCCGTGGTTTGGAGACGGTTCATTCACACTTCTGGTTCAACCGAAATTGGGGTGTGACACATATTCTGATTATAATCAAATCAAGTTGCACAAACCAGGCGAGTTGAGTGCAACCTTCATAACTAAAATGGATTGTACTATAATAATGTTATGTCTTTTAGCTTGAAGAATGTTGAAGCAATATACCAATGACTAGTGAACAAAATTTTTGAGAACCAGATAGGCAAAAATATGCAAGTCTATATAGATGACTTCCTTGTTAAAAGCAAAAAGAGTTGAAGCCATCTAGATGTCTTGCAGGAAGCATTTGAAGTCCTCCACAACCATTAAGTGAAGCTAAATCTAACAAAGTGTTCATTTAGAGTACTTTTAAAAACATTCCTCGGGTTTATGGTTTCCCAACGAGGAATTAAAGCTAACCTAACCAAAATTTAACCCATACTAAAGATTTCAGCCCTAAAAAAGCCTAAGCAAATCCAATAACTCATTGACAGAGTTGTGGCACTAGGCCGTTTTATGTCAAGGTTTGCTTATCATTGTCTACCTTTCTTCAAAACATTGAAAGGTGTAAAATGATTTGAAGTTAGAGATCAGTTGCAACTCTACTTGGTGACATCCATAGCTGCCATCAGTGTTGTGCTAATAAAAGAAGTGAAAAAAAATCAAAGGTTAATCTACTATGTGAGTATGGTCTTACTAGATGCTGAAACCAGATATAAACCTGTGGAAAAGTTGGCTCTATCCTTTGAAAAAAGAATACTAGCACGACCAGATATTTCAGGTCATTTAGTAAACTGGGTTGTAGAACTCAGCGAAGTTGAAATTGAGTATCAACCGAGAATGACAATCAAAGGTCAAGCCTTAGTCGACTTCATATTGAAAATGCTTGCTGAAGAAACTGCCGCATTAGATTCCAATTTGGAACTAGAGTTTAAAAAACAAAAAAATAAGAAAATAAAGGGTCCATAATCTCCTAAGTAGATCCTGCGTGTCGATGGCTCATCAAGGTCTGAACAATCAGGTGGAGGTGTAATTCTTACAAGCCCGGAGAACTTCAAAATTTAAGTTACACTTTGCTTTGACTTTGATGTAACAAACATAGAATATGAAGCTCTGTTGGCTAGTCTCCGACTTGCAAAAAGTTTGATGGTGAGGCTTCTTGAAATTTTTAGTGATTCCTATGTCTTAGTCAGGTAGATAAATGGATAGTTTTAGGTTAAACAAACTGATATGCAAGAATACCTTACCAAAGCAAAGTCAGCTCTGTCCCTATTTGACGAGTTTCAAACTCAGAACATAGACAGAAAAGATAATGCGGAAGTAGATGCTCTGTCTAGGCTCCTCAACAAAGACTTATTATCACTTAATAAGTCGGTTTATATCGACATCCTGCTAAAACCTAGTGTCTCGGATGGCATGGAAATAAAAGTACAATAGCTCGAAACCGAGCAAACTTTGATAACACCCATCAAGTTGTACTTGGAAGATGAACTTTTTCCAGAAGATAGGCGTGAAAGAAGGTAGAATCAGGAAAAGTTATGCCAATATGTATTTTATAAAGGCCTTTTGTACCATAAGTCATTTACACGACCCTTATTAAGATGTTTAACCCCTACAGAAGCAGAAAAAGCCATAGTAGAAGTGCATGAAGGCATATATGGCCGTCACCTGGGGGTAGAACACTATGCAATAGAATTCTTTGGTAAGGGTATCATTGGCCAACAATGTCGGCAGATTGCATAAAGTATGCGCAAGAGTGTGAGCGATGCCAAAAACATGTAGAGCTCACACATCTTCTAGCAACTCAGCTTCAACCAATAATGAATCCATTACCATTTGCTTTGTGAGGAATATAAATTGTGGGTCCCTTCCCTGCATCCAAGTCACAGAAGAAGTATTTGATTGTTGTAGTTAATTACTTTACTAAATGGGTTGAAGCTGAAGCAACCACAACAACTGATGTAGAAAGGGTTGAGAACTTTATCTGACTTTCCCTAATCTATAGATATGGAGTTCCAGAAGCCTTTATCACTAATAATGGACCTCCATTCATTGGCAATCAATTCAAGTCATTGAATAAAGGATTCCATATACAACACTTACTTACTTTAGTTTATTGTCCTGGAGCAAATGGCTAGGCAAAAGCTACAAACAAAACTATAGTCAAAGGCCTTGCAAGATGACTTGAAGGTTCCAAAGGCCCATGGTTTTGATGATCTACCAAGTGTTCTATGGTCTTATAGAACTAAAAGCCAAACTTCAACTAGTGAAACCCCATTTATGTTGATATATGGGGTAGAGGCATTATTACTAGTTGAAGTTACACATCTTACATATAGAATCTTCAACTATGAAGAAGAATTGAACTTGAATAATATGCGTACAAGTTTAGATCTCCTAGAAGAGCTCCGTGATATAGCTCAACTCCAAAAATTATCTTACCAACAAAAGGTGGCAAGATACTATAATTCACAGGTTAAAACTCGTCAATTCCAAGTCGGAGACTTAGTCCTTCGATGTGCATCTATATCTCAACCTACCCAACAAGGCAAGCTACAACCGAATTGGGAAGGGCCCTATGGAATTATCCGTATTACTCATCCTGGGACATATCATCCAACAAAAATAGATGGCACTCTTATTTCTCGACCTTGGCATTTAAAGAATTTGTAGGAATTTTATCATTAATGTAATTTGTTTCCTTATTTGAATGAACAAAATGCATTCATACCTTTTGTCTCTTATGCAAATTAATTGTTCAAGTTGGCTAACCCGACCTCACCAATTTGGGGTGTAAGACCCGCACTCCACTAACCCGATTTAACTATGTCATGCCAGTTCTTTCTATCATAACTAGCTAAAACGAACCAATCGGGTAAAGGAACTACAAAGCCAAGTAAGTAAACTAGTCTCTCGTAGGTTGTCTGGTCGAACAAATAGATTTGTTCGGTTTGTAGATTGGGTGACCAGACAGTCGATTGGTCAAGCCTAGAAACTAACTCAAAGTTTAGGAAAATTTCTAAGTTTGAGTAGGACTCCTTCCTAATTGGAATCCCACTCTCTATGGAAGCTTACCCTCTTTATAAATGATATTTCTTCATCTATTTCCACTCTTTCGAATATTTTCAAACCCTAAAATTGAGATAAAAGAGTGGAGAAGAAGGCTTCGAGAAGAAGAAAGCTTGGAGAAAGGAGAAGAAGCTCTGCAGAGAAGAGTTGTCATTGATTCCCAATTCCAGTAGCAAGGAATATATGGTAAGTTTAAGCTCTCCATCTTTGTAGAATGTTAGGATGTGTTAGGGTTGAGGTTCAATCATAGTGTTGGTAAATCTGATTCAACACCATGATTTATTGACAGTTGGTTGTGAGATTTGTGAGAATAATCAAGATCTAATAACTAGGTTATAATGAGACCAAATCTTAGAATAGTGCAACCATATAATGGTTCTAGAATAGATCCCACTGAAGAGCCAAAAAATCGACCCAAGAAAGAGAACAGGCTGAAAGACAACTTAGAGTACAACTCAGGGGTTGTTTGATCCTATGATCGGTCAACTAGATGCCAGATCCGACAGGTGACCGGTCACTCTCAAAAAGTATGATAGGGTTTGTCTGGATGGCTATGATGGGGTTTATCCTGATGGCTGATTAGTTGGCCAATGCAAGACCGATCACGCGATCGGACAATGTTCGAGAGGCATAAATACCAGACCAGACAGTGAGTCTGAGTATTGTAAGTTGACATAATGGAACTCTAATTAAATCCTATTAATTGTTTAGGTTTTCCACTAATCCAAGTAGTTCCTAAGGCTTGGGAAGCAACGAGCATCAGTCACAGGTATGGGACAAGACCTAAACTAATTGGTTAATAACAAGCTATCCTTTTACGTTTCTATTTAATTGTTTGTTGCCATAATCTGTATGTTTGTTTGTGCATCTCATATGTCATCCAATAATTGTTATATTTTCTATTCATGCATATTTATTATTCCTTTATATGATGATGATGGTGATGAGGATAGGCATGTGTTTGTATGTGGTCGGTGTGTTGAATGGGAAGAGGTTATAGAATCAAACCATTCACCACATTGATATCATCATATTGCTATTACCTTAGTCGACTTAGTACATCACTGGGTATCAAGGGGTGATTATGGTGTGTGGCTATGGCTCTACCACTAGACCCTAGCTCTATCTCTGTGGGTATATTGAAGGATGTTGGGATAAAGCCTTGAAAATATTTTGATGACATCTAGGATTGGTTAGTCACAAACTCAGTTTGTAAGCCCTCACCAGTAAGGGCATACATACTAGTATGGGATAGGGTATCAGGGGGGTGCTGGTGTATGTGATCCATTAGGATTTAGCTCTATCTCTATCTTGTATTGAGTGATGTGGGGTGACAGTGGTGTGTGATCCATTGGGAGTGCTTACACTCTTGTATATGGAGGTGTGGGGCTGCCTATCCTTGCCATAGTACATTGCAAACTTAAATCATACCAAAGATATGAATTTTACATCATGCATATGGTTGTTACATTGTTTTGTTTTGTCACTGAGCTAAGTTGTGAGCTCACCACGATATCGTATTTCTCTTAACTGATGATGCAGGTACTACTATCAAAGACTATATTAGTGTGTCGCCATATGGACATGTGGCGGCTATGGACTTGCATGCGGTAGAGGACGCACATGACTCATCATGCGAGTGTTTCTACTATGTTTATGCTTAGTGGTTTATTTTCATATTGGATTTATAGAATTTATAATAGATATTTAAAGTATGTTTTGGTTTACATTGGATAAATAGTTTACTTATTTATTTATCATTGGATACTCAGTGCATATTAATAAAGACTTCCACTATTATTTATTATCTCTAATTGTGATGTAGACATGTATGGTTTCATAATTGGCAGGGTCCTATGTGATCTTGGCTTGAGCCGTTGGTTCTATGACGGTTCATTCACACTTCCAGTTTGACCAGAATTAGGGTGTGACATGGGGGGTCCATGTTGACCTCAAAATCACCATTTCAAGTCTAATAGACTTCATTTCAATGTGTTAATACACATTAAAAATGAACTCTGGAGGGGGGGGGGGGTAGAATTACACAATGGTCCTGATTGTTCATGCATAAACCAAAGGACAAGAATAACATAGCACATAGAGGTAGAGGGATGAAAATTTTATTTTCATTCAAACACTACTTCAAACTATAAACTATGGGATTGGGATTCTACCATAACTAATGATTTTACAAGGCCATAAACTATATGTGGAAGCGACCTCAATGAGGTTCAAGCCTCTGGAATCAATTATAAGTCGATACCCCCAGTCGGTTAATGAAAGGTCTTTGATCGACTACCTTATCTGATTGACCACCTCCAACGATCGCCTGTGGATAACAAGTCTATCATGGTTGATTCTTTAATCGATAATTGTAAAATTTGACCAATTGACCCTAAGACATATCCCTAAGATTAATGAGGATACGCTAGACTTATTAAGAGTGTGACCAAATAATTTAAAGTATTAACTATATACCAATCACAACTAGGTAGCTGACGTGGGAAACAAGGGAAGATACTATGCCTACATCAGAGTAATAAATTGCTCACCAAATACAGGTGAAGGGATTAACTTTGTTTTATTTTCTTATTTTCTATGCGCATGTTGTGATTGTGTTATGTTTAAATACTGTGTGATAACATTCCATCCAATAATTATGATATCTGCTCATGCATTCTTGCATATTATTTATTGTATTAGATTGATAACATGTAGATGCTTGATAATATGATTGTTTGGCACATTCTTATATCTTAGTAGATCTAGATGATTGGAATGGAACGGTTCATCTTGGTCTATTAAGCTTGGATATGGGTATCTGCATTAGTAATATTCTTGGTTTAGGTTTCAACATCTCAAGATTGATAACCCTTGGCAATAGGGGTTTGAGTATTGGCATAGGCTTATATAAAAGGTCCGACCATGGGTGTAGACCCTTTCGTAACTGGAGCAAGGAGCCGGACATGGGTTGGTATCATTCCTCTAGTATTTCTCGATGAGACCTAGGGATGAGTCTGTTTTATGTGCTTTTCAATGACTTATTGGGCATGTACATAGTAAAGTGGATAAGGCATAGAATAAGATGCCAGTTTGAAGCCTATGATGAGGGAATGCTGGTAGGCACCAGGGCATAGTCCTTGGGTCTTATCTTCATTCTTTGGGTAATGTTTCACAAGAGGCACAACCAAATGTATTTCATTCACCTTACCCGTACTTGAGTATTCATTACCAATATCTAGGTGTGATACGACTTGCGCATGCTTGTTCATAGACCAGAGCCTTAATAAACTATTCATGCATTTGTGTGCTTGTGTGTAGTGATTTCCTCATTGAGCATATGATTTGTTCACCCCAATGTACGTACATGTTTTAGATTATTTTATAGATAATTCCATTAATGTTGATATATCAAAAGATGAAGAATCTGAATATGATTCGCATGATTCTACATATGAATGTGACGACAGTCTCTACGGACTAGCGACAGGGTTTTGCTGATTTTAAAAGTCTCTGCACTTGAGAGACAAGACTATTATTTTAGTTTTCAGTTTATTATTTTCGTTTATTTTCAAGCATTGTTTTAACCCTTGATGGTTGATTTGAATATTAAGTTACTTGGTATTATTTTATGTTATGTCTTGGTTTTACAAGCACATAAACTTCTATGATGTAAGTGTCACATCTAGACATGGCTTCGAGTTTAATATATTTGTCCCGCTATTTATTTGATTATCTTTGATTTTACCATTGATCTTGTGAGGACAAAGATGGAAATTTTAGAATTCAATCTTAGAAGTCGCCACCTAGATTATGGTCTAGGACCTTAGAAATGTGAAATCTCACCCCAAGGTAAGACTTCGATTGACTCATGACCCTTAGATTGGATTTCTGGTCCATCAGAGATTGGGTAAGCGTCAGGTTACGTTTATGGGAAGGGGTTAGGCACCCAAACCGCCCGATTGAAATCAGTCTCCTATACCTTTTCGATGCTAGACTCTATCTGTTAAATCGAACCAAACCAAGTGGTTTGATATCATTGAACCGAATCTGTGTCCATCAGATTGCCTACGTATTACGGAATTATTTCGAAAATCAAGTTCACAATCATAGTTCAGGTGTGAATAAAGTTTATAATTATGATTTATGCTTGTGCATGATTAAGTTCTTTGTTCAAGTTGAAGTTTATGCTTGAATGGATGAAAAACCCTATGAGTTAGGATCTGGATAGTCCATGTGGACTGATAGATAGTCCTAGTGGATCTGAGAATAACTCTATTCGGGTCGAAATATGGATAACCCATTCTGGGTTGGAATGTGGATAACCCTATTTGGGTTGAAATATGGATAAATATCCTAGTGGATCTATGGATAGTCCAAGGGGACTAAGGTTTGGATCCAAATTTGGATTTCTCCCAAATGGCCTACGTATCCTAGGGTTTGCCCTAGGAATCAGAATCTGTGTAGTTCGAAACTTGGGTGGATATCCAGTGGATCTATGGATAATCCGAGTGGACTAAGGTGTGGATCCAAATTTGGGTTTCTCCCAAATGGCCTACGTATCCTAGGGTTTGCCCTAGGAATCAAAATCCGCGTAGTTCGGGAAGAAAAAATGGATGATGGGTTGAAATGGGAATGAATATCCTAGTGGATCTATGCATAGTTCGAGTGGACAAAGGTGTGGATCCGAATTTGGGATTCTCCCAAATGGCCTACGTATCCTAAGGTTTGTCCTAGACATCAAAATCCGTGTAGTTCGGAACTAGAATGGGGATGGATATCCTAGTGGATCTATGTATAGTCTGAGTGAACTAAGGTGTGGATCCGAATTTGGGTTTCTCCCAAATAGCCTACGTATCCTAGGTTTGCCCTAGGAATCAGAATCCGCGTAGTTCGAACTCTGGATAACATATTCTAGGTTAATGATTGAGAACCTATTACCGAGGAGCAAGATCATCCTGAATTACCCTTTTCAACCTAAGTTCTAATTTTGAAAAGTTTGGCAAAGCATTCTCTTTCTTTATTAAGATTTTTATTATTTTCCATTATACCCTTCCTAAGAATATGGGTGCTTAAATGCACGTCCCCACACATAATATGTTTGCTAGGTGTACAGATATGGCAGTTCAACTAGGGTGCAGCATAAATTAAATTATTGCTAAAAAATAGAATATTCTATCTAAATATGGCATATAAAATATTTATGGCAAGAAATTCACATGTAGTAAGATTGTATAAAATCTCTCAAATATCACATGTATTGTAAATAAGGCAAAAGCCTATATGGCATGATCTAGTACGCTATCTTCTAAGCATGGTAAGACCTAATATGGCAGTGAGCATTTAAACATGGCAATGAGCATCCAAACATGATAGTAAGCATCTAAACATGGCAGTGAGCATCTAAATATGGCAATGAGCATCCAAACATGCCAGTGCTTCTAAAAACACTCATGATGAAAAATTCAATAGTATAAATCACTATTGATGGTAATCTAACCGTTCAGATTTATTTAATACATTCCCAAACATAATCCAATGGTTCAAATCACTCAAGATAAAAATCTAACCGTTCAGATGCATTTAAATCAACCATGATGATAATCAATGATTTAGATGCATTTAAAACATTCATGGTGAAGATCCAACGGTTCAGATTCATTTAAGACACTCATAATGAAGATCCAATGGTTTGGTTCAAGCATAAACATATCTAAAATCAATGGTCCAGATTTGATCATTCAAACATCCAAAATCAATGGCCCGATTTTATCATTAAAACATCAAGATCGATGGCCAGATTTTATCATTAAAACATCCAAGATCAATGATCAGATTTAAACCGCATAAAAATTCATGGTCAGTAGGCCAGATTTTATCTCATAAAAATTCATATCCAGAGGCCATGATCAATCACTTAAAGAAAATCTAAATCAAAGGCTAGATCAATCACCTTAAAATTCTAAATCAAAGGCTATATCAATCACCTTAAAATTGTAAATCATATGACCGGATCAATCTCATTAGAAAGTCTAAATCATATGGCCGGATTAATGACATTAAAATTTTGAATCATATGGCTCATAATTAATCAAATTAAAATTCATTTAATATCAATGGCTCAAATTAAAATTCCTCCAATATCAATGGTTCACATTGGATTAAGGATCATAGAGGTACGGAGAGTCTCTTCAACATAGACATTCCAACTTAGTCAAATAAGACTAACTTATGATGGGCACAAAACAATTTCAGAAATAGTCTAGTGGGAGCAACCAATTCATGTCAAACAATATGCTAAAAACATGACCAGATTTAATACAATGGAATCCATGGGACCAATTAAAGGTAAGCTGAAAAATGATTGCAGGTGGAGGGTATATGAGGATTACGGTTTACTGGCTTTGGTAAGGGGTTGGTTTGGTTGGAGTGATAATGGACAGGTGTAAAGGGTGTGTTTGATGTAGCAAATGGAGGTTTAGTGGGATTCTTGAGTAGGGAAGTGAGTGCGCACCGAATAAAAGAAAATGACCAACGTACCTACTCTTCTTCTTCCTCTGATCTTCCTCTTTTCTTCTTCATCTCATCTTCTGCTGCTCGTCCTCTTCTCTTTTCTCGTCACTGCTCCTTCTCTTTTCTGATTTTCCTTTTTTTTTCCTATCTCTCTCCTCAATCTCCACTTGTCTGCCTCCTCTCTCTCTCGGCCGCTTTTTTTTCTTTTCTTTTTTTTTCTCCCCCTTCTCTTCTCGGTTCTCCCTTCCTCTTCCTTTTTTTTCTTTTTTATTCTTCCTCTCTACCCCGCTCTCTCTCTTTCTCGATTCTCCTCTTCTTCCCCTCCTTTTCCTTTTTTTTTTCTTTTTTTATTCTTCCTCTCTCTCTCTCTCTCTCTCTCTCTTTCTCTCTCTCTCCCTTTCTCCCTTCGGATTCTCCTCCTTTTTTTATATTTTTTTCTTCCTTTCCCCTCTCTCTCCCTCTCTCTCTCTCTCTCTTCTTTCGGCTTCTCTCCACCGCCCCCTCTTCCTTGATCTTCTCCTCTTCTCGATATTCTCGATCCTCTTTCCTCTTTTTGATTCTTTCCTTTTTTTTTTGTTTTTTTGTTTTTTTTTCACCGTTCTCCCTCTCTTTCTCTTTCTCGATTCTCTCTTCATCCCCTCCTTTCCCTTTTCGGCCTCTCCCTTCTTCTTCCGGATCTCTCTCGATCCTTTCCTTTTTAATTTTATTTTATTTTTTTTCTTTTATTGATCTCACAACCGATCTCTCTCTCTGTCTCAATCTTTTCTTTTCCTTCTTTAGCTTATTTCCTCTTCTCGATCTCCTTGGCATTTCTATTTTTTATTTCCTTTTTTTCTTTTTCTTTTTTTTCTTCGGTCCTCTCTCTTTGGATCCTTTGTTTTCTATGTACAAAACATATATATAATTATATAATATATTAATATATTAATATACATAATATAATATACATATAAGACATATGTTTATATTATATGATATATTATAATATATTATACATTATATAATAATATATAAAAGAAATACATGCATATGTGCCACCATGAATTGGTCCAGATTGACAAGGATTGACTGGGTTGGGCCAAGACTGGCTTGGGTTGAACTGAGTTGACTGGATTGACTAGAATTAACTGGGTTGGGCCAAGACTAGCTTGGGTTGAGCTGAGTTGACTGGATTGACTAGAATTAACTGGGTTTTCTCTCTCTATCATTTCATGGGCCATTTCGTTGTTATTCTGCACGAAATTTTTTGATAGCCTTTATTTCAAATTTTCTACGTTTACTTTGTAGAACACTAAAAATGAGGAATATTGGAGCTTGAATCAATTCATTTGGAAATAAAATGGCCAACTTATGAATTTTTAAAGTTTAAGCAGGCCAATTATCGATAATTTGATTGACCATTCTGCATGGGATCCTTCGGAGATTTCTACCAGAAATTCTTTATGTCCACTTTGTAGAGTACTAAAAATGAAACATAATAAAACTGAAATCACCAGATTTAGATATGGGATGACCAAAATATGAATTTTCAAAGGTTAAATGACTATTTCCATGTGTAATTTTGCATGGGACCCTTCAGAGACTTCTACCTGGAATTTTTTGCATCCACTTTGTAGAACATCATAAAAGAAGAATAATGGCCTTGGAATCATCTGAATCCGACGTAGAACGAAAAAGATATGAAGCTTTGAAGTTCTAACGATAATTTGCATGAAAGTTTGCATGGGGCCCACTGGTGACTTCGACCCGAGATTTTTCACGTCCACTTTGTAGAACATCATGAACAAAGAATAATGGCCTTGGAATCATCTGAATCCGACGTAGAACGGAAAAGATATGAAGCTTTGAAGTTCTAATGATAATCTTGCATGAAAGCTTGCATGAGACCCTTTGGAGACTTCTACTCGAGATTTTTCACGTCCACTTTGAAGAGGATTAAAAATAAGGAATATTGGCCTTTGAATGATCTGATTCCGATATCAGATGACCCAGATATGATGTCTTGAAGTTTGAATGATAATGCATGCATGATACGATAATTACGTAAATGCCCCTGCACTTTCAAACTACGATATCTTCCTTGTTTGAAGTCAGAATTTGATGATTTCGGTCTCATTTCGAAGATAACTTCACAACCTATTCATCCAAGTAGATAATAGCCCATGACCCTGCTGTGGGGTTCAGTGGAGAATCACAAAGCTTTGGGTTAAAGGCCAGAAACCTGCCATATTGGTTCACTTACGCAGAGGGTGGCAAAAATGGGGTGCTTATAGATGCCCCTCTTTAGCCGAGATTGTTACCAATTGAAGGCTGAAGATAAAAGAACCACATTTTTGGGATATGAGTGAGATTGCTTATTGGGTTGCACTTAGGGTAATTTGTCCTAAAACTCCTACTTATTTTAAAGGTGTCCTAGAAATCAAGCCCAGAACGTAGTTTGACTGGCAAGAAGGTTTGCTCTTCTTGAAAAATTGATGATTGTTCTTGTATAAAGCTAGGCTGTGAATACAAGGCTCATTTGTAGGCTGGGAACCTCTTCATGTTGAGGTGGGACTCATGATGCAAGGTACGTGCGGGCTTGAACCCGACTTGTTCCATTTATAGGCTGATAAACCTCTTCTTGTACGAAGCTAGGCTGTAAATACAAGACTCATTTGTAGGCTGGGAACCTCTTCTTGCTGAGGTGACTCATGATGCAAGGTATGTGCAGGCTTGGACCCAACTTGATCCATTTGTAGGCTGATAAACCTCTTCTTGTAAGAAGCTAGGCTGTGAATATAAGGCTCATTTGTAGGTTGAGAACCTCTTCTTGCTGAGGTGGAACTCAATGCAAGGTATGTGCGGGCTTAGACCTGGATTGATCCATTTGTAGGCTGATAAACCTCTTCTTTATGAAGCTAAGCTGTGAAAACAAAGCTGATTGCATGAGCTTGGGCTCGGCTTTGATTTGTCTGCATGGAAGACTTGATGTCTTTTCTTTAATTGAACTGAGGCTCTTTTGATTGAGATTCTGAGATTGGTTTTCTTGAATAAGCTAGGGCTCTGCATTTGATTCACTTATAGGAAGAGATTGACTTGATCTTTGGATGAGCTAGGGCTCTACATTTGATTCACTAATAGGCTGAGATTGATTTGATCTTTGAATGAGCTAGGGCTCTGCATACACTTATAGGCTGAGATCGACTTGATCTTTGAATGAGTTAGGGCTCTACATTTGATTCATGATGTGAATTAAATATGTATGTAACCGCAAGTGCATGGTATCGTGCAGTAACGGATCGATCTGAGGGAGGAATCGTTATTATCCTAACTCAAATAAGGCAAAGCGTACCAAAGGGATATGATTGAATTAACACCCTAATAACTTTAAATAAAAATTAATCGAAAAACAATAATAACCATTCATAGCGGTACGAAAATTTACGAAACCACTAACCATAAAGTAACACAGATTTATTGCAAGAAAGAAACGAAATTAAAAGTAAAAGAATGTAAGAAAAACTTATCTCGATGGAAGATTTAACTTATCTCTGTCGTTGCTCGTCGTCTTGTTGTCACTCCAAGGCGATGTGCAAACGATTACAAAGGGATCCTTCTCTCCTAAATTAAATTAGTAATGGGGTACAACCTATATTTATCTACCCTACTACAGAGTTCTAAATCTGAAATAAAAATAAACTTAAGCAAGAAGAACACAACTTGAAAAGAAAAAAACTAAGAATCTCAAACTCTCTCATAAATTCTCAAAACTAAGAAAAAACTCATAATAAAATTCTTGGATGATTTTCTATTGCTCAGCATCACATATATATACAAGAGAGTAAAGATCACAATCAATCTTTACAATTGAATTACAAGAGATTTTGTGGAGATAATTTTGGTAACTGAATTCCAATCTTCTAGGTTCATTGTATATGGACGATTCTTGAGTAGAAAAAATCTTGCACCAACTCATCATATCTTTAGCATTATTATCTCTTTTTGAAAAATTCCATAATCGATTGGAGCTTTCCATTCTTCCTTGCCATGACAATCTTGTAAATTTGATTCCAAATAACTAAGGAATATTTTCTCAAGAGAATGGAATCTTTCACATGAGATTGGGCTATTCTTTGACTTGGTCCAAGGCTGATCTTATACACAAAATTCGTGGCTCTCCTCATAAAATTCATCTTATGCCCGGTTGCCGAGGTGGCTGGGTGAGTTAACTGGACAGGATCACCAAAAATTCATAAAATGATATTTTTAAGCTCAAATTTCTCCATTCTTTCACCTATACCCATCAAACATAAAGTCAACATTAAATACCCGAGAAGCATCATAAATAGAATAAGAAATATATATTTTTTGCCCTAAATTTACACATAAAATGTGTTCATCAGATTCCCCCACACTTGAGCTTTGCTAGTCTCGAGCAAAGAAAAATATAAAAATAAAATAAAATCCTAACTCACTTTCGTAGGAATCACGATTGCACTTAGCACGTGCAATAAGCCTTTAAACCCCTAGGTTATCCCTAGTGGACGAGTTGTGTCTCGTGACTATTTTCAGAGAATAAACACACAAAATTCATATAGAAATTTCAAACTTTAATTTTGGTATTAAGGAAAAAGAGCACACACATATCTTATTAGTCAAAACACTCAACTTGGGATCAAGAAAACATACAAACCCCCACATGAACATTGCTACCTCATATGATTCAAACACTAAGGTTGCATCTCAATTAGGAAACCTTGTTATATCTTCCAAACATATCTCTCCTTAAGGTGAACCCTTTGTAACATACTAGTAACCAAGACCCAAGAATAGCTTTCAACACTTGTATCTTTTTTTTTCTTTTTCTTTTTCTTTCTTTCTTTCTTCCTCTTTAAACTACTCCACTACAATTGGCTTGAGAAGTGTAGGTGGTTATGCATTCCCATGTTACTATATAGCTTCACTTTTGGCATATATCTTTAAAGACATTGATGCTAAAGAGTACTTTTGTTTTTTTTTGCAAGAGCTGTATCCAAGGAATTTCAATCAAGACACCTCGCTTCTTGAGGCGGAATGTCCTGTATAGTTCCAAGAACAAAAAAAACTCTTATATTATTATTTTCTTATATGATTTTTTTTATAGTACAAGGAGGTATCAGCTTTATTCAAAGGTTGAAATTACCAACTATAACCATAAAATATTCATCCCTTCAGGAGAGGTAAGATGTATTTTCTAATTTAATTCCCATCTCAAAATACAACCTAAGTACTATCCTCACATAGGGTTTCATTACTTCGTATGTGATAGTTTTCTAGGTCTCTTTCTCCTTCCTCTTTTGTGTCAAAACCATAGAAATAGTGATTGGCTTTTCCAAAAACCAAAGTTAAAAAGTTAAAATTTACAATGAAAGCTCAAAAATTTTTTTTTTTTATAAAATCTCAACCCTTCCCCCATACTTAAATCATGCATTGTCCTTAATGTATACAGAAAAATAAAAGACAAGGACAAGGGGAAGAAAAAAAAAAACTCCCTGAATCAAGCATCAGTGTAAAAAGGTTCATGGAGATCCATGACCTCTTCAGTGGAGTCGTGTGGAAGCTCCAAAAATGGCTTCAAACGCTGACCATTCACTTTGTCCGGTTGCACTGTACTGGATTTAAAATCTCAATTGCACCCGATGAGAAAACATTTTGAACAATATAAGGACCCTCCCAACGAGATCTAAGTTTACCAGGAAAAATATGCAAACGAGAATTATAAAGCAAAACCTTGTCGCCAGGGGTAAAAGACTTCCGAAGGATATGTTTGTCATGATAAGCCTTGGTCTTGTCTTTATAGATGCGGGAATTATCGTAGGCATCATTTCTCAATTCATCCAACTCAGAGAGCTGGAGTCCTCTATGAGTGCTAGCATCTGACAAATCAAAATTTAATTTCTTAATTGCCCAAAATGCCCGATGTTCCAATTCGACTGGTAGATGACAGGCTTTTCCGTACACCAGACGATAAGGGGATTGACCAAGAATGGTCTTGAAAGCAGTTCTATAAGCCCACAAAGCATTTATGAGACGAATGGACCAATCCATACGAGTAGGATTGACAGTTTTTTCTAAAATTTGCTTGATTTGTCGATTGGATACATCAACCTGTCCACTAGTCTGAGGGTGGTAAGGGGTTGCCAATTTATGGGTAATACCATATTTTTGAACAAGGACCTCAAATGGTTTGTTACAGAAGTGTTTTCCCCTATCGCTAATGATAGCTCGAGGGGTACCAAATCGGGAGAATATATTCTCCTTTAAAAATTTAATGACTACCTTGTGGTCATTGGTCTTAGTAGCAACAACTTCTAACCATTTAGACACATAGTCCACAGCTAACAAGATATACTCATTCCCAAAAGACTTTGGGAACGGACCCATAAAATCAATGCCCCAAACATCAAAAACCTCAACCACCAGAATTGGGTTTAGTGGCATCATATTCCGCTTGGTAATGCGGCCTAAAGACTTTTGGCCCAAAGTGGCCACCACACGCTTGATCATGACAATAAGACAGCACAAATTGCTGTTCATGGTCAGGTACACATCTCTTGATAATCTGATCAGGGCAAGTCTTGAACAGATATGGATCATCCCAAAAATAATACTTGACTTGGGAATGGAATCTATACCTATCCTGGGCGGACCAATGGGAAGGGGTCGCACCCGTTACCAAGTAATTTACAATATCAGCGAACCAAGGCTCACTAGATACTGCAAACAACTGCTCATCTGGGAAAGACTCGTTGACTGGTGAATCAACAGTCAAAGAATTAGGCAGTCGGGATAAGTGGTCAGCAACCAGATTTTCTATTCCTGGTTTATCCCTAATCTCTAAGTCAAACTCTTGTAAAAGCAAAACCCATCTAATGAGACGAGCTTTGGCATCCTTTTTCGCAAGAGATGCTTGAGAGCGGCATGATCCGTATACACAATGACATGGGATCCTATCAAGTAGGCACAAAATTTCTCTAAAGCGAATACAACAGCTAAGAATTCTTTTTCAGTGGTGGTGTAATTAAGCTGTGCATCATTTAAAGTCCTACTTGCATAACAAATTACATGGGGTAACTTATTGATCCGTTGCCCAAGGACAACTCCTAATGCAAAATCAGAAGCATCACACATAAGCTCAAAGGGCTCTGTCCATATGGGTGCCTGAATAATGGGGGCAGTGGTCAAAATCTTTTTGAGTTGATTAAAAATCTTAAGACAGGCATCATTAAAATCAAAGAGCTGGTCTTTAGCAAGCAAAGAGGTGAGAGGGCGAGCAATTTGACTAAAATTTTTAATGAACCTCCGATAGAAACCGGCATGCCCTAAAAAGGAGCGAATGTCCTTAATGATTTGGGAATAGGTAGCTTTTCAATCAATTCTACTTTGGCTCATCAACCATGATCCCATCTTTGGAAATGATGTGACCCAACACTATACCCTGTTTTACCATGAAGTGGCATTTCTCCCAATTTAAAACTAAATCTTTCTCCATACACCTGACAAGAACTAAGGAAAGATTATGTAGGCAATCAGAAAAAGTAGACCCATGCACAGAAAAATCATCCATGAATACTTCTAAATATTGTTCTACCATATCTGAGAATATGCTCATCATGCACCTTTGAAAAGTGGCAGGGGCATTGCATAGCCCAAAAGGCATGCACCGGTAAGCATAGGTTCCATAGGGGCATGTGAAAGTGGTCTTGTGTTGGTCATCTAAGGCAATGGGGATTTGATTGTAACCGAAGTATCCATCTAAGAAGCAATAGTATTCATGTCCGGCCAACCTCTCTAACATTTGGTCAATGAAAGGCAAAGGGAAATGATCCTTCCACGTTGCCGTATTCAGCTCCCGTAGTCTATGCGAGACTCTCCATCCCGTTTGGATACGGGTTGGAATCAATTCATTGTCAGCATTAACAACTACAGTGACTCCTGACTTCTTTGGTACCACATGTACCGGACTTACCCACTCACTATCAGATATGGGATATATGATCCCATGAGCTAAGCACTTTAGAATCTCTTTCTTAATGGCTTCCTTCATCACAGGATTTGCCCGTCTCTGAGGTTCCCTTGAGGGGTTAGTATCTTCCATAAGGTGTATATGATGCTGAACAATAGACGGGCTAATACCTTTGATGTCAGCCACAGTCCAACCTAAGGCTTCCTTGTGATTTTGTAAGAGTTTGACTAACTCTTCTTCCTGATTAGAAGTCAAATCAGATGCAATAATAACAGGAAGAGTCTGGTCAGGTCCTAGAAAGGCATACTTCAGAGTGGATGGTAACTCCTTTAATTCTAAGCTAGGTGGTTCAACCATTGAGGGCTTGAGAATGGAAGTGGATAGAGGTCCTAGAGGTTCCACAGGTGTGTGGATACTCCATGCCTCTGATGAGAAAGTATCCGCTACTCTTCCCAACGCTTCCATACACTGCAAGAATTCCGAGTCAAAGTCAATGTCAAAAGTGGTCTCTACATGGTCAGGGAATTCTTGGAGCATATGTACTTCCTCATTCGGTTGCTTACCCAGTCTAAATACATTTAAATCAACAGTTTGGTTACCAAATGACAGTTTCATAAGACTGTTCCTACAATTTATCAGTGCATTGCTTGTAGCCAGAAACGGTCTTCCTAAAATGATAGGGATTTGATCTCTATTGGAGACAGGATGTATTTCTAAAACAATAAAATCCACAGGAAAAAGAAATTCTCCTACCTTTAACAAAACATCCTCTACCATTCCTTTAGGAGTTTTTTACGGAGCGATCAACTAGTTGAAGTGAGATGGACGTTGGTTTCAACTTTCCCAATCCTAATTGTTGGTAAACATGATAAGGTAGAAGATTCACACTTGCACCTAAGTCTAGTAGAGCATGATCAATAAAAGTGTTGCCTATGATGCAAGAGATGGTAGGACAGCCAGGGTCCTTGTATTTGACTGCCACAGGATGGTTCAGAAGGGAACTTAAATGTGCAGCCAAGAATACCTTTTTAGGAATTTGACTAATCATCTTTTGTGTGCATAAGTCTTTAAGTACTTTTGCATAAATAGGAATTTGATCAATTGCATCCAAAAGTGGGATATTCAATTCTACCTGTTTGAAGACCTCTAAAATTTTATCAACTAAAGCAGTCTTCTTTTGGTTTACCAACCTATTAGGTAATGGAGCTGGTGGAGTAAAAACTCTGTCTGATACAGTCACTTTGGGTCTTTCGGATACATCGGACGAACCCGGAAGAAAGAGGCTCGTGAGTTGCCTCAGATTGGGGAACATTAACAGGAGCAACTTTGGGTTTGTTCTTTGGTGCTTCATCCTGTAGGTACTCTTGGCCACTCCGTAATGCATGGACTGCATTGCATTGTTTGGAGGACCCTGATTGACTCTCTATGCCATTCACTTGAGGGTTTGACCTATTTGGCTGTGGGTGATGGCGTGGGTTAGTCTCTGGTTGGCTGGGCAGAATACTCTTGTTCTTTTCACACATTAAGGTAACCAATTGGGTAAGTGTCCTCTCCATACTGGTATGCCCCCGCCATTAGAGCTGCCACATTCTTCTCCAACTCACCGAGTCTGGCCGGCTCACCCGTGTTAAAAAACCCAGGAGGTTGCTGAAAATTACCTTGGGGAACAAAATTGGGTCTAGGGGGGAGCATATGGCCCGGTGTGACCGGGAGGACCTTGATTTAGAAACTGGGATGGGTCCACACGGTTCCCTTGGTTCCAAGAAAAATTTGGGTGATTTCTCCATCCTGGATTGTAAGTGTTACTATACGGATTGTAAAGTGCACTTACATTAGCATTCTGAGAATTTTCCTGTGAAGGGCATTCCTCTACTGTGTGTCCAGGAGTTTGACACCAGTTGCACATTAGGACTTGCTTTTGGATAGGGTCTTTAGGAACTAAGGCTTTTATCCTTTTGATAAGGCTATCTAAGTGTGCCTCCTTAGCTACTATGCTATCGACAAAGTAACCTTTACCTTTTTGGGTGCGATCTGTCTCCTGCACAGACTCCCACTCTCTTGTTTTTTCGGCGAGATCCGCCAAAAAGTTCCAAGCATCGTTAACATCTTCATAGGAAGTGAATCCTTGAGGACACATAGACTCAAGCATTTGCTTGGTAGGAAAGTCTATCCCCTCGTAAATAATTTGACAAAGCTACCATATTTCAATACCATGGTGAGGGCACTCTTGGAGTAGACCTTGGAACCTTTCCATGAGTCTTGAAAAAGACTCATTTGACTCTTGTTTGAACCGCATTATATCCCCTCGAAGTTTATTTGTCTTGTGAAGAGGAAAAAAACTTTTTAAGGAATAACACAGTAAATTTTTCCCAAGATGTAATGGAATTTGTGGGAAGACCATAAAGCCATTTTTTAGCTCCATCCTTGAGTGAAAAAGTGATGCACCTCAATTTGACAGCATCATCACTGAGCTACTGCATTTTAATGAGGGCACACACCTCCTCATACTCACGGAGGAACAAATATGCATCCTCTAAAGATAACCCATGAAAATGAGGAAGCATGGTAATGAATTGAGTTTTCAATTCATAGTTGTTTCCTGTGGCAGCCGGTAATTGAATACATGAAGGTTGTGCTGCCCTAGCAGGGTAAAATCTATCCTTAAGTGTCATCTTTGGTTCAGCCATTGTAAATGATGGGACTCTTACTAGACGATTGCTAGCATCACGAGTCCATACACTCATGCACAAAACTGTTTCAAATCATAAATTTTTTTTTCTTTTTCCTCTAAATTCGATACGAAAAGCTGGATTTTTTTGAATCGGGGTCAATGCAAACCTCCTGACGATCAATGGCTTAGAGACCGGTCATATCCGCAATTACCTTGAGAAACAACACCGTTACCGCTGAAGCTATTGGTCGTTATTCCTCTTGATAATTCGATAGCCAGCATCCCTTAACACCATATCATGGTCAAGATTGGACCGTCGACTGTACTGTTCCAACCTAACGAATCGGAGGTGCAAAGAAAAGCATAAAAACCAATGTAAACTTTTTGCATTTTTCTTTTCCTTTTTTTTTTTTTAAATCACTTTGAACTATTTAAAATAGGAAAAATAACGGCTTGCCTCCCCGGCAACGGCGCCAAAAACTTGATGTGAATTAAATATGTATGTAACCGCAAGTGCACGGTATCGTGCAGTAACGGGTCGATCTCAGGGAGGAATCGTTATTATCCTAACTCAAATAAGGCAAAGCGTACCAAAGGGATGTGATTGAATTAACACCCTAATCACTTTAAATAAAAATTAATCAAAAAACAATAATAACCATTCATAGCGGTACGAAAATTTACGAAGCCACTAACCATAAAGTAACACAGATTTATTGCAAGAAAGAAACGAAATTAAAAGTAAAAGAATGTAAGAAAAACTTATCTCGATGGAAGATTTAACTTATCTCTGTCGTTGCTCGTCGTCTTGTTGTCACTCCAAGGCGATGTGCAAACGATTACAAAGGGATCCTTCTCTCCTAAATTAAATTAGTAATGGGGTACAACCTATATTTATCTACCCTACTACAGAGTTCTAAATCTGAAATAAAAATAAACTTAAGCAAGAAGAACATAACTTGAAAAGAAAAAAACTAAGAATCTCAAACTCTCTCATAAATTCTCAAAACTAAGAAAAAACTCATAATAAAATTCTTGGATGATTTTCTATTGCTCAGCATCACATATATATACAAGAGAGTAAAGATCACAATCAATCTTTACAATTGAATTACAAGAGATTTTGTGGAGATAATTTTGGTAACTGAATTCCAATCTTCTAGGTTCATTGTATATGGACGATTCTTGAGTAGAAAAAATCTTGCACCAACTGATCATATCTTTAGCATTATTATCTCTTTTTGGAAAATTCCATAATCGATTGGAGCTTTCCATTCTTCCTTGCCATGACAATCTTGTAAATTTGATTCCAAATAACTAAGGAATATTTTCTCAAGAGAATAGAATCTTTCACATGAGATTGGGCTATTCTTTGACTTGGTCCAAGGCTGATCTAATACACAAAATTCGTGGCTCTCCTCATAAAATTCATCTTATGCCCGGTTACCGAGTTGACTGGGTGAGTTAACTGGACAGGATCACCAAAAATTCATAAAATGATATTTTTAAGCTCAAATTTCTCAATTCTTTCACCTATACCCATCAAACATAAAATCAACATTAAATAACCGAGAAGCATCATAAATAGAATAAGAGATATATATTTTTTGCCCTAAATTTACACATAAAATGTGTTCATCAATTCACAATAAGCTGAGAATGAATTGAACTTTAGATGAGCTAGGGCTCTGCATTTGATTATGAAATGAGCAAGTACTCAGAAGGTCACTTTTAGGGTGAGGAATTTGCTATTGATTCTGAAATGAGCAAGAACTCAGAAGGTCATTTATAGGGTGGTACTGAATGACTCATCTTTGAAGTTCCTACCAACTTTGGACCTTCGGGATTGAAAATTGGAATATCTTTCTAAGTAGTTTTATTGCTATGAACCTTTAGGATGCTCGAAAGTGCCCATACAAGAAGTATTTATTGACTTTGAACCTTTAGTGTTGGAATCTGACCCATCTTGGAAGTCTCTTGACTTTGAACCTATAGAGTGCTCGACATGTTTGAAATGATGGTGAATTCCTTGGCAGTTTTCCAAGGTTTTTTGCCCCTACTTTGTAGGTGAAGGCATAAAACATGGTATCAATGGAAATGGTGTCATGGACTTTGCTGGCATGATACCTCAATTTGAAATTTACCATTTATGACCTAGTACTGCAAGTTTGACTCAATTTTAGCACGACAGTGATGACTTGGCTCCCTTGGAAAGACTCCATGTAATTTGAAAGTGATAATTTTCTTCAGCCAACATTGTTGTTGTTGGATTTTGGATTGAAAGAGACTCTAGCGAGGATTTTGGACAAGAATGAGGGGAGCTTGATAGTTTCTAACCGAAGTGATTTTATTGATTGACCTTGGTGTTAAACTATCGAGGGAGATCTGGTCAACTAAGTTCTTTGACTGTGCATTATGGTAGACCAAATTGGTAGAATAGCCAAGCGGCGATGAAATGTGACATGGGTTTGACCCTTGATCAAGGCTCATCAAAAGCTCAGGGCTTTGCAACATTGTTGTGCCAATTTTGAAAGATGAATGAACCATGGCCTCAAAGTAGGCACGAGGAGCAAAGGATTCGAAGTATTCCTTCAGAGAATTTGGTGACCAAATCCTAACAGGTGAGCGACCACATTGGATTTTCTTCATCAACAGGATTGGGAGAACTGAGAAATTGGCAAAAACCAACTTGGATGGACCTACTTCTATTTACTAGGAAAGTTAATGACTTCAGACTAGACAATGGATCCTAGATGTAATGCTCATGATCAAGTTCGATTCCTCTACATAGGGTATATCTATGCCCCAATGTCTGGATATTGTGACAGACCACTACTATAGAAGGAAACAGGCAATCTAACAGAGTTGGAACTAGGTTGAATTTGGATTGCATCTAGAATTTGACCATACTTTTAAGGTTAAGGGAAGATTGACAGATTGATTGCAGAAAGTGACTTCTTAGATAAGCCCTTCTTGAATCTTGAAAAATGAGGGAGCTGATGATTTGATGAATTTGGCTAAATCCGTAACCAGGCCGTGAAAAAAGGATTTGAAGATAGAATTCTGTTGAAAGGCGATGCTATGGAGCCCAACAGAGTATGGTTTGTTCAACTCCTCCGAGTATGATTCACTGGAGAGCAAGAGGGGTTCCTTTCCTTATGGAGGGTAGACTCGTACGACACTTGTCTACATGAACCACTGAATTTTTCTATGAAGGGCCAATGAGGGCAATGCTTTAGGGTTGCATCAAGTCACCTATCCCCACTGAGGTATTATGGATTGCTTATTGAGGTTTCTTGGGTTGCTTTTCCTTGCTGAGGTTTTTTTTTTCCTTTTTCTTCATTGCAAATCCCATCTTGGGTTGAATAAAGAGTCTTAATATGGTGAGGATATTGCCAAAATTATGGTCCTATCCAATGGTCTAAAATCCTTAGGGGAAGTCGGACAGCATGACTTCATGACAAATGGGTAGCCTTGCCCCACTGTTTAAGTTGACACATACACACATTGATAGGCGGACAACTATTTGAATCATCACTAAAAACGACCTTAGGGAAATGCAGTCCCACACCAAAATTAAATGGTGTCGAATTATGTTTTCCTTTCTTGGAGATGTTCAGATGGAACATGTGCCTCAACAAGCTACATCAAGATGCCGAATCAATCACGATCATATCTGGGCCTGAAACCTTTATGTTTGTTGACAAGTATTGGTGTTGAAGGTCCGGGAGGACTGATGTGAAACTGTCCACATGGGTCTACCATTGGGAGAGTGTTTGGTTGTTTATGTAGAATGGACTTATCTTACCGAGAAGATCCCATTTTATTGGTTTGAGAAATGAAGGGCTTATAGGAACCCTGGCAAGCAGTCGGATGTAATGAACAATAGATGAGAGTTTCAGCCAGATTTATGAATTTGTACATAAAATGATGACATGATCACGAGATACAATGCCATAAAAACTGATTATCAAAAGAAGGGCTTGTGATAGAGACTCCTTGGAAGGCCATCATATTGATAGATAGGAGAGAGAGTCTAATGCCGATGAGAAATCTTTCTCTGATGATGAAGAAGTGATGAGATCATCTCCTGTAAAGGCGGCATGTAATTGGCCAAAATCAAAAGTCCGGTCCAACATGCTTTGAATCTCAACGAACGATCGAACTTGCTATCAAGCTTTGATTGGAACTACCATCTTCTTGAAGTGAGAGGAACAATTGGCTTACTGTCTAGCTCTAATGCCATTCAACATCTTACTATTTTGTTTTTTGGATGTGGAGGCCACAATAATGCAGTGCTTCGCTTGATGACTTTCAATATTGGATTTGAATCTTCTTCTTCCAAACATTTCCAATCAGATAGAACATCTTTGCCCCAGTTAGTACTATGATCTTCTGTAAACTTTATGTACATTTGTGACTGCTCATCTAGTATCTGATTTTATTTGAATGGTGAATCCATATGTTGTTTTCTGAAAGTTAATCATCTCCTTCTGTCTGATGTGACTACCTCCCATTATTGATGTAGATAAAACATAGGCTTGAATTTTTTTTTCTCTTTTTTTTTTTTGGTATTCTTATGACCTCATTCTTTGATTTTGAGATTGATCATTCATCATGTATCTCTTGCTTGTAGATGATGTACTTTGTAAGAACTTTGAAATTTCCATCTTTTTGGTGGCACATCTATCCTCCACTCATTTGTATTGATTGGCTGACTTGCTGATATGATCTGTTACTATCTAATGCTTTCCTTGGAATCTTTTCATAGGTAGAACAAATGGCAGCTTCTTCAATACATGTTTCTTGAGGGTATTCTTTTGTCTCCCGATTGATCATTTAAAGCTTTCCCAGACGGGTTGGACCTTTCTTTCTCAAGAGGCCGGGTGGCGTAGAAGTTCAGGAGATGGCTCATCGTTTCAATCATCTTCAGAGTCAGAATTGACTGCGCACATAGAATAGGAGGATGTATGAAACCGGGAGAAAATGTATGGAAGAGACAAAGCACAGAGATTGAAATCCCAAATGGGGTGATTTTCTTTTACTTATAGGACAGATTAGACTAGACTTGTCAACAAGCATATCAATCTTGGACCTAGACATGGATGACCTATCAAATACCGATAATATAAAGTTGAAACAACTAATTCGTCCAAGCGGCTCCAGTTGGGCATAACGCCTTTGACGACCACCTTCAGTCGTTGTGGGAATAAATCTTCTTTCAGACCTCTAACAGTAGGACTCATCATGCCCCTCTATCAATAGGTGCAAGATACCTACCTTTTAGGGTTCCATACAATTCTCTCCCTTTTTTTTTTTTTTTTTTTTCTTCAGCTTGGGATCCATTCATAATCGGACTATTGCTTTTAAGCTCAAGGTTACTTTGGTTCATGCCCTAGTTTGGGGTTCAATGGATTCATCAATGAACCGCTTCTAGTTGAGTTTAAATCATTTTAGCTTGTGACCCAACTTGGGGAGCAAGGGGTATCACCATTGCACTACACCATTTTAAGTCCAAGATTAGACTAGTTTATGCCTCGGCTTGGGGGGTTCAATGGATTTCTTCATTAGACCACTTTCAGTTTGGGTCCAAGGTCAATTTGGTTCATACCTCAGTTTGGGGCATAATGGCTTTCCTCATTGGACTATACTCAATTTGGGTCCAAGATCAATCTGGTTCATGACCAGCTTAGGGCTCAATGGCTTTCCTCATTGGACCGCACTCAATTTGAGTCCAAGTTCAATCTGGTTCATGCCCTACTTAGGGCTCAAGGGCTTTTCTCATTGAACCATACCTAATTTAGGCCCAAGGTCAATCCAATTCATGACCAGCTTAGGGATCAATGGCTTTCCTCATTGGACCGTACTCAATTTGGGTCCAAGTTCAATCTGGTTCATGCCCCAATTTATGGAGTCATTGGCTTTCCTCATTGAACCATACCCAATTCAGGCCCAAGGTCAATCCGGTTCATGCCCTAGTTCAGGGGTTATTGGCTTTCCTCATTGGACCGCACTCAATTTGGGTCCAAGGTCAATTTGGTTCATGCCCCAGTTCAGGGGTTAAGGGTTTCATCATTGAACCATTCCCTAGCCGTGATTTTGGTTTCTATCCTAGCCTAGGGTACATTGGATCTCTTCTTTGGTTTAACCTATTGCTCGAAAAAATTTCATTCCTTCTCTTTGAGAAATATGAGGGAAACTCTTTGGATTCTAGCATTTCCTTGGCCAATGGGACAGAAATTCCTGTGATGGGATAGCACTATCATAGTTGAAGTTTTATGGTCTCCTGATGACTCTAGAATCTAGAATTGATCTTTACTGACAGGCAATGAGGAATGCTTCTCATTCACCATTCCTGACGAGCTATCCTAACTTGTAGCACTGGGCTATGATAAACATGGATCGGGCTCTAATTGATAGAGCCAGAGATTGATTTTGAATCGGTCTCCGATTGATAGAGACAAGATTCACTTTGAATTGGTCTCTGATTGATAGAGATCAAGATTGACTTTGAATTGGTCTCTGATTGATAGAGATCAAGATTGACTTTGAATTGGTCTCTGATTGATAGAGATCAAGATTGACTTTGAATTGATCTCTGATTGATAGAGATCAAGATTAACAGTCATGGACTGGGCTCTAATTGCTAGAGGCAAGGATTGCTTGAGTTGGGCTCCGATTGATAGAGGCCAAGGATGACAATCATGGATTGGACTCTAATTGCTAGAGATGATGGATTGATTGAGTTAAAATGACTGAAATTCTCTTTGATTCCTTCATGAAATGGAACATGGACTAGAGGAAATGGTTGAACATTCCTAGAGGCTAACTCATCCTCACATTGAGTTCATATGAATGAAACTTTTCTTAGTTCCAACATGAATCAAAACCTGAACTGGAGTTGACGACTGGACAAGCCTAGGGGCTAATTAAATTCAAATGAATGAAACTCTTCTTAGTTCCAACATGAATCAGAAATTGAACCACAGTTGATGGTTGGATAAGCCTAGTGGCTAAATGAATTTAGATGAATGGGACTCTTCTTATTTCCAACATGAATCAGAACCTGAACCAAAGTTGATGGTTGGACATGCCTAGTGGCTAAATGAATTCAGATGAATGGAACTCTTTTCCTAGTTCCGACATGAATCAAAACCCTAACCAAAGTTGATGGTTGGATAAGCCTAGTAGCTAATTGAATTCAGATGAATGGAACTTTTCCTAGTTCCGACATGAATTAGAACCTTAACCAAAGTTGATGGTTGGATAAGCCTAGTGGCTAATTGAATTCAGATGAATGAAACTCTTTTTAGTTCCAACATGAATCAGAACCCTAACCAAAGTTGATGGTTGGATAAGCCTAGTGGCTAATTAAATTCAAATGAATCGGAACCTAAACAGGAGGTGAAGAGTGAAAAAGCCTAGGGACCGAATGCCTCTTCCACTCTAACATGACCTGGGAGGTGATGATTGAACTTGCCTAGGGGTTAAACCTTTGCTCAGTTCTAAGATGAACCAGAAATGGTGGTTGAATCTAGGGCTGAATATTTCTATGATTCTGAGATGAACTGGATGTGATTGAATCTGCCTAGGGACTGAATCTTTCCTTAATTTTGGATGAACCAAAATGATGATTGGACCTACCTAGGTGCTGAATCTTTCCTTAATTCAAAGGTGAATAGGGAACAATGATTGGATTTGCCTAAGGGCTGAATCTTTCCTTAGTTCAAAGGTGAATAGGGAACAATAATTGGATTTGCCTAGGGGCAGAATCTTTTCTTAATTCAAAGGTGAATAGGGAACAATAATTAGATTTGCCCAGGGGCTAAATCTCTCCTTAAGTCAGAGGTGAATCAAGAAGGTGATTGGATTTACCTAGGGGTTGGATCTTTCCTTAATTCTGAGGTAAATCAAGAACGGTGATTGGATTTTCAAGGGATTGAGATTCTCTTTAATTCAGAGGTGAATGGAGAATGGTGATTTGATTTGCCTAGGGACTGAATCTCTCCTTAATTCTGAGATGAATCGAGAACTATGATTGGATTTGCCTAAGGGCTGAATCTTTCCTTAATTCTGAGATGAATCGAGAACTATGATTGGATTTGCCTAAAGGCTAAATTTCTCTTTAATTCAAAGGTGCATTGAGAACAGTGATTGGATTTGCCTAGGGGCTGAATCTTTCCTTAATTCAGAGATGAATCGAGAATTATGATTGGATTTACCTAGGGGCTGAATCTTTCCTTAATTCTGAGGTAAATCAAGAACGGTGATTGGATTTGCCTTAACTAAATCTCTCCTTATTTCAAAGGTGAATGGAGAATGGTGATTGGATTTGTCTAGGGGCTAAATCTTTCCTTAATTATGAGATACATTGAGAACTATGATTGGATTTGCCTATGGGCTAAAACTCTCCTTGATTATGAGATGAACTTAATATGATATTTGAGTAAGCCCAAGGACTAACTGTATGGAAATATTGTAAACTTTTTTAAGTATAGGTGCTTGTTGCTACCTAAACTGAATGCTCTATTGGACCAGATTGACTGAGTTACTGATTGTGTTCCCAAATCTGGTTGCCTCATTTCTTACAAAATTTGATGTTCAATCAAAATTTAGATTCATTGACTTCCATTAATTCATTTAAAAAGATAACATGGATGGATCTCAAGGTGAGAGATCAAGATAATTCCCTAGTTGTAGGGGCCTCTCACCCTAAAAGGGTGGATATGTTTGCAGATTGATTCTCTTTTCCATAGGCATTGAAATCCAATGGAGGAATATCGAGATTCTAGACATCTAGAGGAATGGAAGAAGTCACATGCACAATCAAAGTTGACTTAACCAAACAAAGTTACCTCCCTCATATAGGCAATTGGGTAAACATTATCCGAGTCAATTTAGTTGAATTTGGTTAAGCCATGTGTTCGGTCTTGGGACCTCGTGATTCTAAAAATGGATAATCAGTGGTATCAAGGTTTGGCCACTTGGGTTACCGAGTTCAGTGAAATTGAAATGGATATATTAATCCATCGTCCTTATTAGGGATGGTTAGCAAAAGTGGTTCATGGATGAACAAACTAGTAAATTTCTTCTTGACCATGGTATCTATGTCTTGACAGGGATTTTCTATTCGTTTTTCAAAATCAACATGTTAACAATGAGAGATTCGACACATCGAGCTTACTTAATGGAGGGTGTATAGTGACCATCTACTATGATGTAGAACAGGTGTATACATACCTCATACTCCCAATGGGTGAGAGTTCAAGATGCTCATCGTGTAGATTCTAACATGTTGACCAATCGAGGACAAAAACGGGCAGAAATTCGACGTCTCGAGCATGGATGTCATGGCTAAGCAGATTTTACTGGGTCGGTTCAGGGATGAACCAAAAATAACAAGCATTGGGCTATAATCTGGGTTAGGATAGAAAAGGCCACCTTGACAAGGACGGGGTAACCTATCACCGAATGCACGATGAATAATGGGCCCCCAATCCCTTTATATACTATGTTACAAGGATCCAAGCGACGTGGAGTAGCATAACGCATTCTCAGGTGGACCCAAGAAACGCTTGTTAGAGGCTGCTCGCCGATCATGGTCTCACAAAGTACAGGCCAAGGTTGTGTGTTTCGCCTAGCGGGCTGCCCCATATGCATAGGACCCGGTTCGGCTACTCGCACGAATGTATGACTGAACCCATTCCCCCCAAAATAATATCATACAAGCATAAATATAATATCCTAAGAGCTAGCATCCAATTCACAAAAGGAAAGTTTTCATTTAGGAGTTTGACATTTATATCCCCAGTGAAGTCGCCACTGTGAGGACAGAGATGGAAAATCTTGGAAGTTGCCACCTAGATTAAGGTCTAGGACCTTAGAAATGTGAAATCTCACCCTAAGGTAAGACTTTGATTGACTCATGACACTTAGATTGGATTTTTGATCCATCAGAGATTGGATAAGCATCAGGTTATGGTTATGGGAAGGGGTTAGGCACCCAAACCGCCCGATCAAAATCGGTCACCTATACCTTTCCTATGCTAGACTCTATCTGTTAAACCGAACCATACCAAGTGGTTTGATATCATTGAACTGAATCTGTATCCATCAGATTGCCTACGTATTACGGAATTATTCTGAAAATTAGGTTCACCATCGTAGTTCAGGTGTGATTAAAGTTTATGGCTGTGATTTATGTTTGTGCATGATTAAGTTCTTTGTTCAAGTTGAAGTTTATGCTTGAATGGATGAGAAACCCTATGGGTTAGGATCTGGATAGTCCATGCGAACTAATAGATAGTCCTAGTGGATCTAAAAATAACCCTATTTGGGTCGAAATATAGATAACCCATTATGAGTTGGAATGTAGATAACCCTATCTGGGTCGAAATATGGGTAAATATCCTAGTGGATCTATGGATAGTCTGAGTGGACTGAGGTGTGGATCTGAATTTGGGTTTCTCCCAAATGGCCTCGTATCCTAGGGTTTGCCCTAGGAATCAGAATCTACGTAGTTCGAAAGATGGGTGGATATCCTAGTGGATCTATGGATAGTCCGAGTGGACTAAGGTGTGGATCCGAATTTGGGTTTCTCCCAAATGGCCAACGTATCCTAAGGTTTGCCCTAGGAATCAGAATCTGCGTAGTTCGGAAAGAAAAAATGGATGATGGGTTGAAATGGGAATGGATATCCTAGTGGATCTATGCATAGTCCGAGTGGACTAAGGTGTGGATCCGAATTTGGATTTCTCCTAAATAGCCTACGTATCCTAGGGTTTGCCCTAGGAATCGGAATCCGCATAGTTCGGGACTAGAATGGGGATGGATATCCTAATGGATCTATGGATAGTCCGAGTGGACTAAGGTGTAGATCCGAATTTGGGATTCTCCCAAATGGCCTACGTATCCTAGGGTTTGCCCTAGGAATCAGAATCCGCATAGTTCGAACTCTGGATAACATATTTTAGGTTAATGATTGAGAACCTATTCTAGGTTTAGGGTTGAGAACCTGTTCTAGGTATATGGTTGAGAACCTGTTCTAGGTTTAGGGTTGAGAACCTGTTCTAGGTTTAGGGTTTACCGAGGGGCAAGATCGTCCTGAACTACCCTTTTCAACCTAAGTTCTAATTTTGGAATGTTTGGCAAAGCATTCTCTTTCTTTATTAAGACTTTTATTATTTTCCATTATACCCTTCCCAAGAATGTGGGTGCCTAAATGCACGTCCCCACACCTAATATGTTTGCTAGGTGTACAGATATGACAGTTCAACTGGGGTGCAGCATAAATTAAATTATTATCAAAAAAATAGAATATTCTATCTAAATATGGCATATAAAACATTTATGGCAAGAAATTCACATGTAGAAGATTGTTTAAAATCTCTCAAATATCGCAAGTATTGCAAATAAGGCAAGAGCCTATATGGCATGATCTAGTATGCTATCTTCTAAGCATGGCAAGACCTAATATGGCAGTGAGCATTTAAACATGGCAATGAGCATCCAAACATGACAGTAAACATCTAAACATGGCAGTGAGCATCTAAATATGGCAATGAGCATCCAAACATGCCAGTGCATCTAAAAACACTCATGATGAAAAATTCAACGGTATAAATCACTATTGATGGTAATCTAACCGTTCAGATTCATTTAAAATATTCCCAAACATAATCTAATGGTTCAAATCACTCAAGATGAAAATCCAACCATTCAGATGCATTTAAATCAACCATGATGATATTCCAATGGTTTAGATGCATTTAAAACATTCATTGTGAAGATCCAACGGTTCAGATTTATTTAAGACATTCATAATGAAGATCCAATGGTTTGGATCAAGCATCAACATATCTAAAATCAATGGTACAGATTTGATCATACAAACATCCAAAATCAATTGCCCGGTTTTATCATTACAACATCCAAGATCGATGGCCAGATTTTATCATTAAAACATCCAAGATCAATGATCAGATTTAAACCGCATAAAAATTCATGGTCAGTTGGCCAGATTTTATCTCATAAAAATTCATAATCAGAGGCCATGATCAATCACTTAAAGAAAATCTAAATCAAAGGCTAGATCAATCACATTAAAATTCTAAATCAAAGGCTAGATCAATCACCTTAAAATTCTAAATCATATGGCCGGATCAATCTCATTAAAAAGTCAAAATCATATGGCCGGATCAATCACATTAAAATTTCGAATCATATGGCTCATAATTAATCAAATTAAAATTCATTTAATATTAATGGCTCAAATTAAAATTCCTCCAACATCAATGGTTCACATTGGATCAAGGATCATAGAGGTACGGAGAGTCTCTTCAACATAGACATTCCAACTTAGTCAAATAAGACTAACTTATGATGGGTACATAACAATTTGAGAAATAGTCTAGTGGGAGCAACCAATTCATGTCAAACAATATGCTAAAAACATGACTAGATTTAATACAATGGAATCCATGAGACCAATTAAAGGTATGCTGAAAAATGATTGCAGGTGGAGGGTATATGGGGATTACGGTTTATTGGTTCTGGTATGGGGTTGGTTTGGTTAGAGTGATAATGGACAGGTGTAAAGGGTGAGTTTGATGTAGCAGATGGAGATTTAGTGGGATTCTTGAGTAGGGAAGTGAGTGCACACCGAATAAAAGAAAAAAAATAAAAGAAAAGGACCAACGTACCTGCTCTTCTTCTTCCTCTGATCTTCCTCTTTTCTTCTTCATCTCATCTTCTGCTGCTCGTCCTCTTCTATTTTCTCGTCACTGCTCCTTCTCTTTTTAGATTTCCCCTTTTTTTTTCCTATCTCTCTCATCAATCTCCACTTGTCTTCCTCCTCTCTCTCTCGGCCTCTTTTTTTTCTTTTCTTTTTTTTTTCTCCCCCTTCTCTTCTCGGTTCTCCCTTCCTCTTCCTTTTTTTTCTTTTTTTTATTCTTCCTCTCCACCCCGCTCTCTCTCTTTCTCGATTCTCCTCTTCTTCCCCTCCTTTTCCTTTTTTTTCTTTTTTATTCTTCCTCCCTCTCTCTCTCTCTCTCTCTCTCTCTCTTCTTTCGGTTTCTCTCCACCACCCCCTCTTCCACGATCTTCTCCTCTTCTCGATATTCTCGATCCTCTTTCCGCTTTTCGATTCTTTCCTTTTTTTTTGTTTTTTTTTTTGTTTTTTTTTCAATGTTCTCCCTCTCTCTCTTTTTCGATACTCTCTTCTTCCCCTCCTTTCCCTTTTCAGCCTCTCCCTTCTTCTTCCGGATCTCTCTCGATCCTTTCCTTTTCTATTTTATTTTTATTTTTTTTCTTTTATGGATCTCACAATCGATCTCTCTCTCTGCCTCAATCTTTACTTTTCCTTCTTCAGCTTCTTTCCTCTTCTCGATCTCCTAGGCTTTTTTATTTTTTTATTTCCTTTTTTTCTTTTTCTTTTTTTTCTTTGGTCCTCTCTCTTTGGATCCTTTGTTTTCTATGTATAAAATATATATATAATCATATAACATATTAATATATTAATATGTATAATATAATATACATATAAGACATATGTATATATTATATGATATTTATAATATATTATACATTATATAATAATATATAAAAAAATACATGCATATGTGCCACCATGAATTGGTCCGGATTGACAAAGATTGACTGGGTTGGGCCAAGACTGGCTTGGGTTGAGCTGAGTTGACTGGATTGACTAGAATTTACTGGGTTGGGCCAAGACTAGCTTGGGTTGAGCTGAGTTGATTGGATTGATTGGAATTAACTAGATTTTCTCTCTATCATTTCATGTGCCATTTCCGCTGTCATTCCTCACGGAATTTTTTGATAGCCTTTATTCTAAATTTTCTATGTTCACTTTGTAGAACACTAAAAATGAGGAATATTGGAGCTTGCACAACTCATTTGGAAATAAAATGGCAAACTTATGAATTTTTGAAGTTAAAGCTGGCCAATTATCGATAATTTGGTTGACCATTCTGCATGGGATCCTTCGGAGATTTCTACTAGAAATTCTTTATGTCCACTTTGTAGAGTACTAAAAATGGAACATAATGAAACTGAAATCACCTGATTTGGATACGGGATGATCAAAATATGAATTTCCAAAGGTTAAATGACCATTTCCATGTGTAATTTTGCATGGGACCCTTCGGAGACTTTTACCCAGGATTTTTCGTGTCCACTTTGTAGAACATCATAAATGAAGAATAATGGCCTTGGAATCATCTGAATCTAACGTAAAACGAAAAAGATATGAAGCTTTGAAGTTATAACGATAATTTACATGAAAGTTTGCTTGGGGCCCACTGGTGACTTCTACCCTGGATTTTTCACGTCCGCTTTGTAGAACATCATGAATGAAGAATAATGGCCTTGGAATCATCTGAATCCGACGTAGAACGGAAAAGAGATGAAGCTTTGAAGTTTTAACGATAATATTGCATGAAAGCTTGCATGGGACCCTTCGGAGACTTCTACCCGGGATTTTTCACGTCCACTTTGAAGAGGATTAAAAATAAGGAATATTGGCCTTTGAATGATCTGATTCCAATATCAGATGACCCAGATATGATGTTTTGAAGTTTGAATGATAATGCATGCATGATACGATAATTACGTAAATGCCTCTGTACTTTCAAACTGCGATATCTTCTTTATTTGAAGTTAGAATTTGATGATTTCGGTCTCATTTCGAAGATAACTTCACAACCTATTCATCCAAGTAGATAATAGCCTATGACCCTGCTGTGGGGTTCAGTGGAAAATCACAAATCTTTGGGTTAAAGGCCGAAACCTGCCATATTGGTTCACTTACGCAGAGGGTAGCAAAACTGGGATGCTTACATCTACTAGAGCTGGTCCATCTCGGGCTCCTTCACACATGGCTGGTCCTTCACGCCCACCCTCTGATGATATTATGGGCTATTGCGTGAGATTAGAGAGGCCTAGCGCACGTCGGATCAACAGATGGCCGAGCTGGCAGCTAGTCTCCAGGTGACCCAGACTCAGGTGGCCTTGTTGACTAGAGTGTATGCTGAGGACTATGATAGAGATCGCGAAGCACCTCCTCCAGCACCTCCAGATCCATGATGTATATATTTTTCTTTTATTTTTCTTGTATTACAGAGTAACTGTCCGGATTGTGGACTCTACTCTGATTTGGATATGTATCAACATTGCTTTTGATTTGATGTATATAAAGCTTGTTTCTTCTTTTATATGTGCATTATTCTCTTTCTTAATTTTGTCTCATACAACGCAGGTGCTTCTAGTGTGTTCTTATGACAGCTTTTAAATTTAATCCTAACTCAGTTCACGAACTTTTATGGAAGTATACTGGTTTAACAGACAGGGTCTGAGAGCTCTGATACCAAGTTGTCACACCCCAATTCCATACTTTTTAGAATGGTGTGATGAACCGCCAATAAACCAACGGTTCAACCAGGATCTCGAATAGGCTGTATCCGTTTGCTTAAACCATACACATACACAACAATAATCAGAGTAAATACACAATAGCGGAAGTCTATAATATTAAATGAACTAAGAGTCTAAAGATGATAACATAAATAAATTATTCAATTATTTTCAAAATACTAAGACATAAATAAAATATTTAATCAATTACATCGTCTGTATAATTTGAATAAAACCTAATAAAAAATACAAGAGTTTCACTCGAAAAGGTGAGCACACATCACGGCTCAGTGAGCAAACAAAACAATGCAACAAACATATGCATGCATTCAATTCATATCTTTGGTCTGGTTCATAAGTTTCAATGTGCAATAGAAAGGTTTGAAGGCCACCGTACCTCTATACACGAGTCTGTGAAACCGCCCAATGGATCAAACACCATTGCCGCCCCCACATGCACCCGTCATGGAATAGAGATAGAGCTAAAGTGCCCGGATAAAACACCGCATGACACTTCCCCTGATGCCCTACCCATACCAATACGTAAGCCCCTATTGGCGAGGGATTGCAAACTGGGCTTGCAACAAACCAATCCTAATGTCAAACAGTGTATCCAAGGCCTCACCCCAGCATCCCTCAATACATCCATAGAGATAGAGTTAGGGTCTGGTGACCAGGCTGAACCACAATGTCACGTCCCCCCCTGATGCCCTACGATATATTAGTTATGCTAAGGTAATGGTAATACGATGATGTTAGTGGACGAGACTTGAGTAGAGATAGAGCTAGAGTCTGGTGACCAGGATGAACCACAATGTCACGTCCTCCCCCTGATGCCCCACTCGCATCAAGTACACTAACCACACACATACATTCACATGCCTATTCCTAGCATCATCATTATCATCATGTTATAATAAACGAAATTAAATATGCATGAACAGTAATAACAGGAATAGTAGATGACATGTGATATGCACATTACAATCATACAATCATAGAATCATACATGGCATTGGACTCAATAAACAAAAACAGTTTATTATTAGCCAATTATTTTAGGTCTTGTTCCCTCACCTTTGATTGAGTGTAGATCATTTTTCAGCTTTAAGAAACACTTTTATATCACTAGGAGAACCTAGCAAGTCGATAAATTTTAATTAAAATTAATTCCAACAATTTTAAGCTTGCTGTATAGCTAGGGTTGCAGGTTGGGTCGCAGGTATCTGAGACCCCAGGGTGTAGGGTCGGTCATAGGGTCGGTTACCCATCGACCCTATGTGCGACCACAGCCTCCCTAGACTTCCTGAGAGCATGGGGTCGTTCCTGTAGTCTCGTAGGTCCATTCTAAGAATGTTATATGGCTCATAACTATTATTTTTACACACTTTCCATTGTCTATGATGATTACTTTCATGGATTCCTTCGAAACTCATCCATGGGTAGATGATTTGGGTTTCTCCCAACCCTAACTTCTTTATAAGCTATTCTAGGGTCTTACATAATTCATGGAGAATGTATTCATACCTTAGGGTTGCTAAGATTCAGAGATTTCTCTGAATTCCTTCTCTTGAGTTGTCTTCTTAAATTCTCCTTCTCTTCTTCTTCTCTTCCTTCTCTTCTCTTTCTCTCACTTTCAATTAGGGTTCCAAAAGGAGTGAAAGAGGCTAAGGGATGTCCTATTTATAGAGGCAAACCTCCCAAAATATGTCCCATCGAGATTAGGAAAGGGCTCCCTGAAATTAGGAAAGTTTCCTAATTCACGGTTTCAGTCTGTCACCATAGGGTCGACGCTAGGGTCGCAGGATCCGTTGACCCTAGGGTCTCAAGTCATCCGACCCTAGGACTGAAAAGTCATGGGTTGGACTCTGTTGAGGTGGGGTCGACCCTACCTGTTTAGGCATGCGACCCTACCCTCATATTTACTGTTTTTGGGTCAAATTCATACCTGGTTTTGTGATTTTCTTTACGTACTTGGTCAACTTGGCTCGACCATGATAGGTAGACCTAGTACAAGGTGGTAAGACCGGTTAGTTTCGGTACAGGTCTTACATACAATGTTGTTATTTCATGAAGAGAGTGAAGAAATTTTTGATGCTATGACTATATGCCAATCAGAATATTAGTTCAAGGTTCCACTATATGAAATAGTATATGTATTTTAAAGAAATGCTGAAATGTCAAGTGGTTAATTAAACAACGTATGGATTGGTAAAGTATGGAAAGAAATGCTGTAAACATATTTGCAAATATATTTTTAATGAATTCAAGTATATATTTATATATGTAAAACAGGTTATGAAACATGAGGATATGAGAGCATAATATTGAAGAGAGTAAAAAGAATGATAAGATACAAGGCTTGAAAGGAAGTAAACTGAAATGCTATGATCAAGAAGGTATGACTTGGACAAGACTGAAATGAGAACACATACTATATTAAGAAGTAAACTGTAATGAAATGACATAAATTGAATAGATTAGGTGCTCATAATTGAAAGTGTATTGAAATAGAAAGATCATGAACTGAAATAAGATATTGACCAGAAACAAAAAGACAAGAAACGTGTAATGAAATGAAATGGCAAAGACATGAATGACTAATCAAGTAAGAATGAAAGAAATGGATAAACTAAGGCTAGAATGGAAAGAAAATGAAAGATATGTACCAAGGTGTATGGGTAAAATCATTAGCCTTACTGGGAGAATTCGAGCAAAACTATCAGCCTGAAGTACCTATGTAAAGTAAAGTGAAAGTAAGATGTATCAAGGTGTACGGGCAAAATCGTTAGCCCTACGGGGTGAGTTCGAGCAAAATTGTCAGCCTAAAGTACCTATGTAAGGTAAAGTGAAAGTAAGATGTACCAAAGTGTACGGGTAAAATCGTTAGCCCTATAGGGTGCGTTTGAGCAAAACCATCAGCCTAAAGTACCCATGTAAAGAAAAGTGAAAAAAAAGAATGTACCAAAGTGTACGGATAAAATTGTTAGCCCTATGGGGTGAGTTTGAGCAAAATTGTCAGCCTAAAGTACTCTTATAAAGAACAAAAGTTAAAAGAAAGAAAGAATGCAAGGGACAAGGAACAACTAAAATATTGGGTCCAAAATGTAATATCATGAATGCTAATATAAGAAAAGGTATAGATGAATTAAAAGCAAGCTGAACTTAGACAGATAAAGTGTGAAAGCATTTTAAATCTTATGTTATGATTATATAGCGTTATTTTTGTATGAATGCATGTATTCTTACCAAGTTGGTGATTTTCTTTACTGAGCTTTGGCTTACTCTTTTAATTTGACTATTTTATAGATGATGAGACAGGTGATCAAGCAGATAGATGAAGATTGAAAGTCCAAGCAGGAGATTTATTTTCCCCTGGCACCCTTTTGTTATATTTTGTCCATGGATTTAATTTATTTGTAAATGATGCAATGTTTTGTAAAGAACAATTTCAACCACCATATATTTTATTATATATGCAGGTTTAAGTCTTCCACTACTGGTTTGTTAATTGATATGATGAAGTATCTTGTGAATGATTTATTTTGGAAAAAAAAATTCTTGTTATTTTCCATGTAGCTTGACCACCAATCTAAACCCGAGGAAGGGCCATCACAGGGAGGGGCCCACTCATTATTTTTATTTTTCTTTTATTTTTTCTTTTCCTTCCTTTTCTTTTCTTTTCTTTTCCCGAGAAAGAGGGGGATAGGACATTACATTTTTTTTTTCAATTTGTCATCCCACCCCCCCTTTTTTTTAATTTTTTTCCTTCTCCCCTCCACCTATAGACTAAGTGAGGGGCATGTGACCTCTTGGTGACCCAAGGGCAGACCTAGGTGCCAATTAAGTGGTAACTAGCTGGGTGACGAATGACAGGGGGTGACTGGGTAATGACTAGGAACGATTGGGGATGACTAGGTGATGACTGGGGATGACTGGGGGTTGATTGGTTGTTGACAGGGGATGACTGGGTGTTGATGGGGGATGACTAGGTGTTGACAAGGGATGATTGGGTGTTGATGGAGGATGACTAGGTGTTGACAGGGAATGATTGGGTGTTGACAGGGGATGACTAGTATTGACTAGGCTAACTAGGTTGACTTTAGACTGGAAAAGGGTAGAAAAAATGGGGTACTTACATACATATGATGCCTTGTGAAGATTTTTTAGTCTCTGAGGGCTTGCAGACAAGTTGGGGAGAGAGAGAGAGAGAGAGAGAGAGAGAGAGAGAGAGAGAGAGAGAGATGTTGCAGATACATTTTGATTTTGACTTCAGTTACGCTTTGAGCCTTTGATGGCCCTGGGGTTCATTCGGTTTCTAGCATTTAAAACCCTAGTGTTTCTCTTATCATTCATATTCATACTTCGTTGTAGATAACAGATGTGAGAGGAGTTGCAGTTAAACTATAATAGAGATGAGAATGGTGGAGTTCTATTTTAGCTAGAGAATAAAGAAGTTGAGTTAAAAGGAGTAGAAATGTCAGGAACACAAGTAATTATTTTCTATTCAGAATTTATAGAGAATGGGAGAGAATTTAAGAGTCAAGATGACTTGGGTTTTCAATCTACTTCATTTTTTGGTATAGAAATAAAACAAGGAATTGAATGTCAATTGTAAAATTTATTTTACGACATAAAATATTTTTTATGATAACAAAAAATAAACAATAGGGAAAATATCACGTAATACGCAGATAGTTTGAGAAACATCACCTATGACCCCATGGTTTTTGACATCATCAATTACCACCCAAATTTTCAAAACGTGTAACAAAAAGACCCAAGCCTTTAAGATGATTCCATTAGATGCTGATGTTAGCTCAAATCTATTTTTTGGTGGACAATAATGCCTTTATTGTAAGGGTAAAAATTCATTTTAGCTTGCACTAATTTTTAACCCTACCCCCAAATTGTGAAATGGAACAACCAGTAGAAAAAAAAAAACCTTGACTCTGTTGCAGACCTCGCCAATGGCAAAAAGTAAGAGGAGAATCTTTGTAAATATTCATCTGTTAGAAATGATCTACAACTTTGGCAATGGGAAGAACCTACTCAGGGAAGACATTGAACCTGTAATTTGTCTGTAAGAACCTCCCATTTCTTCTTTTCCTCTCTTCCTATCTCCGCGTCTCCATCAGTGGCGTCGAATTCTCTGGTTTGGTTTCCTAAAGACCTCCGGATCCATAATCACCCACCTCTTGATCATGCTTACAGGGACTCGGACCATGTCTACCCTGTTTTAGTTACACCATCGAAAATCCATTAAAAAAAAAGAATGTCGTCTTCACCCTTCTCACCTGCAATTTTGGTCACTGGTCACCATGAGAGTGACAGAGATGAAATTGCGGTGGGTAAGCATGACACCCTTGCTTAACCTAGTAGTGCTAGAGGAGTAAAAGAGCGCTACTGTATCAGTCTATTTGATTGAAGCCCAGGGAAAATCCAAAATAGATCCTCTGGCCATGATAATCTAGTTAGAAAAAGACGTGATCTCGACAGAGAAATCCAAGGGAGGCAAAGCGTTGAGAGGTCCCGACTCATGCTAGGGCTCGATTGCACTGTCCCTCTGTCTTTTCCAATTTTCAGATATCTTTTCCTATGGCTCTCTTTCTTCTCTCAGCAACTGGGGTCTAAAGTCTGATTAAATCCCTTTATCTTAGATCTTTTTGTTCTTTAGACCTCTAAGGATGACTGGTCGTCCATGGCACAGAAGGTTGTAAAGGAAGATGAACCTACTACTGAGGTCGTGTCCTCTAAGTGGTTGTTGGGAAATTTTCCGGTGAGAGATTTTTTTTTCTTTCTTTATCATTCTCTATTCTTTACTGCTATTCTTTATGACCGAAGGGAGCAATCATAAAAGAAGTTAGAACATCAACACAATAGCAATCGCTGGTGGATATTGAAACCCGCAAGCAGGGAGAGAGAGAGAGAGAGAGAGAGAGAGAGAGAGAAAGAACCCATTATGAGAGGAACACGATTGCTAGAGTTTGTGGAATAGAAGCCAAAGTGCATGGAATAGAAGCTAGAACAAACCCTTTGTTCTCTGTAAATAGAAGCTCTAGGTTCAGGTTGTAAGGGGAGAACGATGAGGGAGAGAGGAAAGAAAGGGGAGAAGGGGAGAAAGATGAGGGAGAAGGGTATGGATGTCTAAAAAAATATTAACTCTCTTCCATCAGTTAGTGGGGTGTTGTTGATGATTTCAGAAACCAGTGGGTGGTAGGTGATGTTTCTTAAACTATTGGGTAGTATGTGATATTTTCCCTAAACAATATTTTCCTTGAAAACAAATTTCACTTCCCCTTAAAAATTTGCATTCTCCTGACAACCAAACAAAGCCCTATTGAGTTCTAAGTTTTGATAATTAAAAAAATGGGGAAGGACTCTTTGTTAGGTTGTGTGGCTCCTATGCTAGCATAGGAACCAATAGGAGTGTAAACATAAGTATCCAAGAAGAAGCATAGGGGGTCATTTCACAGCCCATATGAGAGGGTGGAGGAAAACACAACTCAACAGGAAAATTTCTCCCTTAAAAATTGGATCCTATATTTATACATGGCCATGTAAAACATAGTCATGCATCAACATTTAGGCCCTTCGTCTTGTAAGGATGCAGATTTGGTTTTACACACCCATCCCCTCTTCTCATCTGAGGATCGAAGTTGTGATCACCTTAATAGTTTTAAGGTGCTTGTACTTTATTTGTAGGACACTAACCAATGGAGTAAGCAATTGCCTTCAAGAATATCTAATTTAAAATATGTTACTTTGGTGATGGGAATCTAGTGGCGGATTGTCCTCTCCAAAGTTGCAATTAAGAATATTGAAACTCTTGCCTTCTTTAGTTTGGTCCGACATCTCTTGGGATGCTCACATTCTCATTTTTTATTCTAGAAAAAATTTCATCTACATCCCACCCCATCAAAGATTGTTAACATCATCTACACCCACAAGAATGCAAAAACATCATCTACAACCCGAAACTTTGATTGTGCTAATGAAAGAAGTCCACTCCGTCAGTTGATTTTTGTTAGATATTGACATCAGGTGGATTGAAATATTTGGAAGACGATAATACCCTTTTGACCTGTTGAAAAAACCATTACCCTTTATCCAAACCCCTATCTTCTACTTGTGCATTGCTTCTCTCTCTCTCTCTCTCTCTCTCTCTCTCTCTCTCTCTCTCTCTCTCTCTCTCTCTCTCTTTCTTTCTCTCTCTTACTCTGTTTTTCGACCTGGGTTCTCTTTTCTGGTAAGCCCTTATTTAGATCTGTGAGGTTCCTTTCTCTTCAAGTCTCTGAATCTCTGAGGTTTCTTTCTCTTCAGATCTATGTTTTTTTTTTTCAGCTCTACATTCTTGTTTTTCCTCCACTGTTTTTTTTTGGTTCTTGAACCTGTTTTCTTTAGATCTAAAGTTTCTGCATCACTCCTAAAATGTTCTTTAGATCTGAGTTTTCTTCTTGTTATTCTCTTCAGATCTGAGTTTTCTGAATCATTAGGTATGAATCACCATTCTATTGTGGATCCTTCGTTGATTCCTCCAAATAACTAATGATTCCATCTCAACCCCCATATCATGATATCGTGATTGAAGACATTTTAAGTGAGGTTTCTTTCGAATCACAGTAGTAAAATAGAAATTAAACTTGTAGACAAAATTACGACGGAAGAAACTCCAATGAATCATTTATATTTTACCACAAAAAAAAAATCATTCATAGATCCTTGCCAAGTCCATGAGGATTGCTTCTCATTACAGTGGACCAAAAAACAAAAATATCGCCTGGATCAGAAAGAACCAAATCTGAAATCAAATCTCAGCGAATGATTAAAGCTTGGGGGTGTGGGAATACAGAACCGATATGAGATCCAAAGATGAGAATTGAAGAGCTGATATACAAGCTTTTCTCTAAGGATTCATAGCTTTCCCTTATATTTTAGTAGAAGAAAAAGAAATCATAAGGAAAGGGGAAAAGAAGAAGAAGACAACACCATGGAAAAATAATCGTAGAAATCATATCGGGCAAGGAAGAATCCTGAGATGGATCTTCGAAGTCAGGCGGGTCGGGTTGAAAACCATAGTGAAACCGGGGTTGGTCATGATAAATACAATTTTGATTTGAAGGATAAATTAGTAAATGAACATAATTTTTTAATTTTACAATTTATAATTTGAGGGGTAAAATTGTATTTCAACAAATTAAATGATTTCCGTCAGTTAAGTGGACCTAGGTGATGTTTTTGCATTCTTATGGGTGTAGATGATGTTAGCAATCTTTGATGGGGTCTAGATGAAATTTTTTCTTTATTCTACTATTTCTTAGTTTATTTTTCTTGGGATACTCCCTGTCAATGGAAATTCTAAAAGGGGAGTGCTCTCCTTATTTGGTTGTTTATTTGGTTGTGTATTCTTTTCTTTCCCAATCTTATTAATACAGTTTCCTTGCTGTTGTATGGTACAAAAAAGAAAGAAAGAAAAAGAGATGCTACTTTCCCACCGATCAAATAATTCTATTACTGGGCTTAGGCATGGGCTCATGACTATATGGAAATAGCTGAATCCAGGCGTCACCCATTTAGGTTCCAAGATGCCTTTTTAATATGGTTCAAGAGCACAGAACAGATCGGATTCGGTTGCCCATTCAGTCGGCCTAAGGGTCAGGCATCGGTTGGATGCAATCGAGTCTCCTACCGACCCCTTAGCAGGAGACAATTTGAATCCTAAAAAAATCTCATATACACCCCAATAAGGATTGCTAACATCATCTACCACCCACAAGTTTAAAAAAACACCACCTACCACCCAAAAACTTTGCACCATTAATCAAAGGAGCCCACTCCGTCCATAGATTCCCGTTAGATGCTAATGTCAACTGCATTGGAAAATTTGATGGACAATGCTACCCCTTAATCTGGTTAAAAGACAATTTTACCCTTTATTTGAATTTTTACCCTACCCCCAATTGTAATCCTTTCGTAATAGTAATAGTGAAAAAAAAATGAAAAACCCTCGAATGCTCTTCTCGATGACGACGACGATGACCATAAAGAGTCAATGATGATGATGATGATGATGACCATAAAGAGTTTGTAACTTCTTCTTCTTCGCCGGCAATGGTGCATGTCTTCATATTCCCCATCTACGGTTTAGCTTGCAACGACAAGGTTAATCGGCGACTAACTTCTTTTTCCCCGACCACCCCACTTTGTTCAATCCTTTGAATATCTTCTTCAGTGATGACGATAAACATCATCATCCCATTTTCCCACATCTTCTTCTTCTTTGATGAACACAAGGATTTTTTTTCCCCAATATTCCATCAGGTATGAAACCAAACCTAACCTAAATATTGAACAGATTGCAAAAAAAAATTCAATAACAGTTTAACTAGTTTTAGTTTGACATTGAACTATGTATAACCGATTGAATCAACTTTTCATTAACACTTTTCCCTCCACAGTGTACAAGTGGTCCTACAGAGCTGACAAGTGAGCCCTACAGAGTTGGTTTGTCGACCACTTGGGTATGTGAATCTATGATTTTTTTTTTTTGCAAAAGCCCCATATTTTACCAACTAATTTGTAAATAATTATTTCTTGTTTGCAGGTTGTATGCTGCATCTGTGTTCAAATGATTAAGTTTATACTCCATACAGGTATGCTTTTCCCTTTTTTATTGGTCATTATCATTAAAATTTGTCCATTCCTATTGTTTATTGGTATTTCTCCATACAAGTGGTCCTATTTGTTTATTGTTAGTGACTCAGTTTAGTGCTTTAATAGGATTTTTTTAAAGAAATATTTAACAACTTATTGCATCTTCCCTAATGGAGGCTGGAACAGCCTTTAGGGATACCTGTTAAGCTATTTAAACTTTTCAGTTAATCATGTAACTTTGTTTGTGGCCTACGTATGTTTCTTTTGGTACGTGAAGACAACAATGGTTGTATTAACCCTGAGGCCTTTTTTTTTTTTTACCAAATTCTTCCCCTATTTTGGGATTTTGGGGGTGATATTAAGAAATGAGAAGCTTCATTCATTTAGCTCCCCAAGACAACAATCAGACTAGAGTCACCAAAGTAAATCAGATAAACAAGAACCATAAACCCAACATTCAATAGAGAGAAAATAGTCACCTATAACAAGGAACTACAAAAACCTCAATCCAAAAACCAGAAAATGGGAGCGAACAGTAGTAGTGAGAAATATAAGCCACAGCCACAAAAACATAAAATACCCACAAAGCAGAATTTTAATCAAATTGCCCCCACTAATTCTTCCAACCTGCCTGGAGAAGTAAATTTATTTCTTCATTTTTCTGCTCTATTTTTGTTACAAGGAATCAATCTCTATCATGTTAACCCTATGTTGCAACCCTGAGGGTTAAACTACGAAATGCATGGTGGTAAATAACTGATCCTAAGCCCCCCAGCCAAATAGCTCCATTCTATTCTAAGTAAAACCTTCCTATTGTTTTTTAGTAAAAAAATTTTCTCACTATGATTTTAATAGTTTTATTTTGGTTTTTGCCTATGGAAATTCTTATTTTTTCTACACCTTTAATTTCTATTTCAGAACATTATCAAGCATTGGATTGAAAGATTAATTTCAATTTCTACACCTTCTCTGAGTTACAGACACTGTAACTCTTCCATTGTGTTTTTCCTGCTCTTTCTTCTGCTTTGTGCTTCTGTTTGACTTTATGTAACCCATGATATACTGTCTAATTATTATTTTTTTCATTTTGTAAATAGAATTAACAAGATGAGTGAAAAGATAAGTATCTATTACAAGTATGAGGAAGAGATATAAATGAAATTAGTTGATGAAGATTGTTTCAGCTAGATAGACCTAGTCCATACTGCTAATTGTGTCATGAGATCCATTCAAGATGGCATGTCTATGAGCTTTTTAGTTAGGGCAGGATGCCCAATAGTGGATACTGATATGGGAAAATGCATCTCCCCCAATCAAGTTTCGACACATGTAAACTAGGGCCCAAGCCCTCGTGGGAAAACCCTCATAGTCATGACCAACAGTTGGAAGAGGGTCTCGACGTCTCACTATCGTGAGTGCCTCGATGCATCGCCATCGTGAGGGCCTCGATGCCTCATCAACATAAAGGCCTCGACACCTTTTCAGCATAAGGGCCTCGATGCCTTGTCAGCATAAGGGCCTCGACGCCTCGCTAGCATAACAGTCTCCACACCTCGCCATTGTAAGGGCCTCGGCATCTTGCCCAAGACAAGTTTTGTAATAAATTTTCGCGCTTTGTGACAGTTGGATGCCTACATTTAGCAAGGGGCCACCACCTTGAGAATCAGTAGTATAGACAAAGAGATCCCCTACACATTAACCACGGAGTAGTCAATAGAATCTTGAAGTGGAGATCCCACTATCTAATAACCCAGCATAGGTTTATCTAATCCCAAATAAGATGGGCATAAGTCAAGCTCTAGGGAGGACATTCTGCCACAATAGAAGGCATGTCCAGCTTCCATATCCAGGTCACTCCCATCCTATAAATGGAAAAAGTATACACCGGTAAAGGGAGGGGAAAAAAAGCTTTTGAACTCAGAGCAAGTGAGCTACTCGAATCTCCTTAAAAACAAAAGGGATATTCTTCTTATCTATCCCATACTGCTTGTCCAGCGAACTAACTTAGGCATCAGAGTGGCCATAGGGTGTAACCACCCAACCATCACGATGGTGTCCTCTTGTTCCTTGTATAGGATTTTTGATCGAGCTAAAGACTAGACCAGTTTGGGGTGACAACAGTTTGGCACCGTCTATGGGATAGGGTAAAAACTTGCGTATCTGATCTGATAAATGTCTTCAATAGAAACCAGGTACCAAAAGAAAATAAATGCCAATCAACAATCCATCAATAGTAATACTGGGAGTTATCTCCCTCCAAGAACCAATCCTCTACGGGGCACACATCCTCCAAAAGGTATTCCTTGAAAAAATAAAGCTCGGATCCTCGTTGTCAAAAACCTCACTCCAAAGGAAAAAATATCACCACTTAACTCCCCTCAGTATGTAATGAGGGAACAGTTCGGAAATGTAGCACGCCAACTGGAACTCTTGTCGAAGCGACTACTAGATCAGCCACCAGCAGCGAATGTTCAACCCATCCCTGACGTCAGGCATTGAAAATTGAACCAAGGCCTTCCTGAACACCGTGGGCGACAGGGTCAGCCAATTAATCAGAATGCACCTCGACACACAGAGATCGCATGGAGAGATGCCCTAGGGGTGCCTCCACATCTGGCCCAAGGGTCGATAAGCCACCATTTTAGGAGAATTATGGGGGCCATACTGGGATGGTCGCAAGGGGTGAGCCAAGCATCTTCTTTCAGTACTTCATTTGTAAGTGTTCACCATAGTGTGAGCAGAATCCCTGCCTCAAAGCGATTGGGGCAACATTAGCAACCTCGCGAGGATGTCCAAGCAAGACTAGATGCTGCCAAATTACAAAGAGCCACTACCGAGGCTCATCTTTGCTAGAAAGAGGCCAATGTGGAACAAGAGCTCCGAGACTTAAGAGCTTGATTATAGCAAATGGAGGGTTGGCCAAATCCTGCGCGATAAATATATTCCTTAGAGAGTGCTCTATCCGAGCACATCATGAGGACCTGCCTTCCTCGAGGCTTTACTATGCTAGCTATTGAGGCCTATGATGGGACCACTAACCCAAAGCATTGCCTGGGTTCGTATGTGGCATAGATGATAGTCCATGCATATCCAAAAGAGATAGTTTGTCGAGTGTTCCCTGCAACCCTCAAAGGGGCCGAAAGACTATGGTACAACAGTCTACCCAGAAGGACAATCAATTCCTTCGAAAAGCTTGCTTCTAGATTTCTAAGCTATTTCCAAAGCTATTAAAGCTAGAGAAAAACCTCGTATAACCTAAGAGATTGTGTCCAGGAGGAAGGCGAAACATTCAGAGCCTTTCTTGTTCGGTTTAACCTGGAGGCCTTGCAGGTCAGAGGCCTCAAAGATTCGATTCACAAGTTCATGCTTGAAGGTGGTATCAGGGACCAAAACCTGATCTTTTCTTTGGCCAACAAGCCCGCTATAACCTTGGTAGAATTATAGGCGTGGTGTAAAAAGTATGTCATGGTGAACTTGGTCACCAAAAAAGACAACCTCGGAAAAGAAAAGAGGAAAAAACCGAGGGATTTGACCTTCAAGGGAGAGCCCTCCAAAAAGCAAAAGAAAGATAAAACGATTGGGGTAGAGCCCTTGAGCTTTCAGCCTTATGACGACTACCACCCACTCCGAAAAATTTCAGAGAAAATATTCATAGTGGAGAAGTTTCAAACATCCTTTCAAAAACCAGTAAGAATGAATGTTGAGTCTCGGAATAGGAACCCGTGCCTATTCTGCACCTTCTACAATGAGCATGAGCACACCACAAATGAGTGTTGACACCTTCGAGATGCCATCAAGGAGCTAATCCAAAATGCCAAGCTTAAAAAATATGTGGATAGCAAAAGGCCAGCTCCCCTAGGATCAGCCTCGGATGTGCTGGAACTCGACGATTGCTAGATCGAGGCTAGAAAGAACAAAGGAAGGAAGGATGATAAAGATAGAAAAGATAATGGTGCAGGGAATTTTACCTCCCCTATCAGGCCTACCATCGGAGCAACCTATATGATAAAAGCTGTCCCAGTGAAACTTGGAAGAGAGTGAAAGCACAATGGAGGGCAAATGAAATCTTCACCCATGATTGATGAAGGCCTCAACAAGAGCCTATGGATCTAGTGCTATGATGAGCGGATGTCTGTCGAGTCTACTCATGGTCAAGGAGACCTAAGGCCAAAGCATTGCTAGAGTTCTGGGAGAAGCGATATCAGCTAGACCACCCAGGGGGTAAGATCAGACTTTTCGACCATGCTACCACTTTAGACTTTTCCCGCCTAGTCCAGAAGGTACATCTAGTCATACTGGAGACATATGTGATTATTGGAGGGTCGACAATAGGTAACACCTCGACCAGATCCGCAAAAGCCTATGCCAGGGAGCTGGATGATTTGAAATTCATTCCAAAAAAGTCAAGGATGGGGGATCTCCTGATCTTCAGTGATGACGACTTGATAAATGTCGTATCACCCTATGAGGATGCTTTGGTAATTATTATCATAGCAAATTAGAACGTTAGTCGGATTATGATTGATATGGGATGTGTAGTCGACATCCTTTATTATCATACTTTTTAGAGGATGAATTTCACCGATGAAATATTGGGACCTACAATCCATACTTTGACAGGCTTCATCATTCTATCTGCGTAAAGGGAGGGATTCGCCTACCCTTCATGATTGAAACAAGCCAGCTTGGAGGTTCATAAATGTAGAGTTTCTGGTGGTCGATCTCTGAGCTAGTTAAAATGTGGTCTCCAGACGTCCCTCTCTGCATCATCTTAGAAGTTGCCTATTAACTTACTACCAGGTCATCAAGTTTTCCACTGATTATGGGACTAGAGAGTGTTGGAGGAATCAAAAATTTCAAGACAGTGCTATGACATTAAGTTAGGAAGAATGCCTGGAACCTCAGGCCCACCGAGGGAGAAGAAGGCACCAAAAGCTCCAAGAAGAAAGGGAAGGCTTTGGTTCAAGCCATCATATTGGAAGATCTAAGGAACGACCTAAATCTTAAAAAAGGAGCTCCCCGCTGAGGAACCCCTATAGAAAGGCTGATCCAGATTACCCTTTTAGAAGATCAACCTAAGCGAACCTTCTAGATTACTATGACTTTGTAGGGAGAAATGTGGGATGAGTTCATTTCCTTCATCAAGGAAAACACTAATGTGTTCACATGGTCAGGGCAAATATGGCTGAAATCGACAGGAGCCTTATGGAACATTACTAGGCCATTGATCCACAGCATCGACCAGTAAGGCAGAAAAAGAGGAGTTTTGCACTTGATAGGCAGGGCATAATAAACAAGGAGGTTGAAAAACTTCTTTAGGTTGGTTTTATTAGAAAGGTGAAGTACCCCGAATGAATGTCCAATGTTGTAATGGTGCCAAAATAGGGGGATTGATGGAGAATATGTATTGATTACATAGATCTTAATAAAGCATGCCCAAAAGATAACTACCTTCTGCCTTGAATAGACCAATTAATAGATGCAACCTCAAGGCATGAATTACTTTAATTCATGGATGCTTACTCTGGATACAATCAAATCCCCATGAGTAGGGAAGATGAAGAAAGTACAAGCTTCATCACTAGCCAAGGTACATACTATTACAAGGTCATGCCATTCTTCCTAAAAATTGCAGGAGCTGCTTGCTAACACCTGGTAAATAAATTCTTCAAAGATCAAATAAGAAGAAACATGAAGGAATATGTTGATGATTTCCTAGAAAAGAGCCTGAAGGCAAAAACACACATTGACGACCTTCATGAGGCCTTCGAGGTACTCCAACAGCATAACATGAAGTTAAACCCCATGAAATGTGTCTTTAGAGTATTATCTGGGAAATTCTTTGGATTCATAGTGTCCCAGCAAGGGATCGAGACCAACCTGACAATAGAAGCCATCCAGAATATGAAGGCCCCTAAAAATGTGAAATAGGTACAGGAGTTGACAAAAAGGATCGCGGCCCTTGGACTCTTCATGTCAAGGTCTGTAGACCGATGCATGCCTTTCTTCCAGAAGTTCAAGGGCAACAAAAAATCCGAATGGATACTGGAATGCCAGCAGGTGTTCAGGGAGTTGAGGAAATACCTGTCAACTCTGCCAGTAATAGTCAAACCCGAGATAGGAGATAAACTCCAGCTTTACTTGGCTGTCTCATTAGTAGCAATTAGTGCAGTATTGGTCAAAGAGGTCGAAAAGATACAATGACCAATATACTATGTAAGTAAAATGTTGCTAGATACAGAAACTCGATACCAAGCCATAGAAAAGCATGCTTTGGCATTGATAACCACCGCAAGAAAGTTGAGGCCTTACTTCCAAGCCCATACAATTGAGATTCTAACAACAAAGCCTCTGAAAAAGGTCATCGTAAAGAATGATATGTTAGGAAGGATGATCAATTGGGTTGTAGAACTTGGGGAATTCAACCTCCACTACAAGCCAAGGACGGAAATCAAGGCCTAGGCCTTGGCTGACTTTCTAATTAAAAGCACATTGGTAGATGATCCAAATGACCCTAATACAGCCATAAAAATATGGTCGCCAACTCCAACGCCTGAACCAGCCTCGCCACCTTGGATGCTGTTTGTCGATGGAGCATCCAATGAACATCAGGCAGGGGCAGGGGTAGTTTTAATCAGCCCAGAAGGCTTCAAAGTCAGGAGAGCGATAAAGTTTGATTTTGCTATCACCAGCAATGAGGCCAAATACTAAGCACTAATTGCGGGGTCTCAACTAGTGAATGCCTTATAGTTACTCGTATCTCCGCTTACAATGACTCTCATGTTGTAGTCAAGCAAGTGACAGGAGACTATGAGGCTAAGGTCACAAAGATGCAAGCATACCGAAAGGTTAGGGAACTAATGGCGACCTTTCAAAACTTTGAAATCAGAAGCATCGATAGAGAAGACAATACTGAAGCGGATCAACTATCCAAACTCTTGAGTAAAGATTTGTCGTTTGCTGACAACTCGATCTACCAAAGTCAATTGGACAAACCAAGCATCAACCCAGAAGTTAAAATCAATATACTCACAAATGAACCATGTTGGATGGATCTGATTCTAGACTTTTTGAAAAATGGAATACTCCCAGATGACCGCAAAGAAGCGAGAAAGATACAAACAAGATCAAAGTGGTATGTGATTTACAATGTGTATCCTATACAAGTGGGAATTTTCTTTGCCTTTGTTGCGGTGCCTGCGACCTTCCGAGGCTGCAGGAGCTATCGAGGATGTTCATGAAGGGTTCTGTGGCAGCCATCAAATGGGTCGAACACTAGTACAAAAATTAGTCAGGCAAGATACTACTTCCTGAACATTGTGAAGCAGTGTATAGAATATGTAAAAAAGTGCATACAATGCCAGAGGCATGCAAAGATCTAACATCAACCCGTCGCACTACTACAACCAATTTCTAGCCTAACACCATTTGCAATATGGGGAATGGATGTTCTTGGACCATTCCCCACAAGGCTAAAACAGAGCAAGTTCCTCATAGTAGCCATCGACTATTTCACCAAGTGGATCAAGGTGAAATCGATGCCAAAAATCAAAGCCCAAAAGGTAATTGAATTCTTCAATCTCTCTGTAGTTTATCGATATGGAATACCCCAGGTTGTAGTCACTGACAACGGGAAGCAATTTGACTCAAGGTTTTGAACCTTCTGCAAAAAATACCAGATAGCCCAACATTTTATCTCAGTACATCACCCTAAGGCTAATGGCTAGGTCGAGGTGACCAACAGGACTATCCTTGAAGGACTGAAGAAAAAAATAGAGCAAGAAGAAGTAATAGATCAAGAAATAATGAGGGGACTATGAAACAGATTAAATGAAGAACGGAGGAAGTGGGTCGAAGAACTCCCTGACATCATCTGGCCATATAGAACAACTAGTGGAATACCCACTGGGAAAACACCCTTCATGCTAAGCCATGGGACAGAAGCAATCATACCCATCAAGGTTGTACATAGGATGTTCAGGACGACTAACTTCGATGATGAAACAAACAGGGAAAATATGCTGATAGGCCTCGACATACTTGAAGAAATCAGTAAAGCGGCCCACATAAAGAACGCCTCGTATTTGGCTCGAGTAGCTAGCCACTACAACAACAAAAAAATGAGAGAGAAACTGTTCCAAGCAGGTAACTGAGTTCTGAGGAAGGCTTCAGCCTTGGAACCCACAAGACAAGGAAATTTGGCTTCGAATTGGGAAGGACCATATAAAGTGGTCAAAACAATGAGGATAGGGGCATACCACCTTTAGAGGATAGATGGTGAGGTTGTCCCAAAGACGTGGAATGTGTTGAACTTACAAAAATTTTATTTGTAGAAGTGTTGTAAATCAAGCAAAAATCAATAAATATGCTCGATTGCAACAAACATTCTATTAGTAACTAAAAAGGAAGAACTATCTTCAACACCCTCAGCTGCCCCAAAGGCCTCAAAGCTTAGAGGGTAGATAGTTATCCTAAGGGATAAAAATTGGCTTATGCACCAAAGACGTAGTCGAGGCACCAAAGCATGGAGGGTCGATTCCATCGACAAGAACCTCAGTCACGAAGAACTATGTTCGACACCCCCGGATGCCCCAAGGGCCTCAAAGCTCGGAGGGTAGATAATTATCCTAAGGATAAAAATTGGCTTCAGCACCAAAGACATAGTCAAGGCGCTGAAGCATGGAGGGTCAATTCTATTGACAAGAACATTAGTCACAAAGAATAATCTTTGATACCCCCAGCTGCCCCAAGGGCTTTGAAGCTCGGAGGATGGATAATTATCCTGAGATTAATCCATGACCAAAGGAAAAAGGGGGCCATATCGAAAGAATGATAAACAGAGCATGTAAGGAAAATGTATGATTACAAGACATGTACGATTACAAGACATGTGATAAAAATATTATCATTCATTGGAAAAAAAAAAGAAAAAATACAAGTGTATAAAAAAAAAGTTGACTAGTATATGTATACCAGTCACTGTCTACATTCAAGACTCGAATTGCAGGAGGTCTTGCCTCTCGAAAGGAGGAATTTGTTTGGGAGTCTGGAGCAATGGGAAGCAAAGCCAACTGGTCTTTGGATGCAACTTGTAGAGGCTCGGTAGGAGGCTGCCCCAAAAGAGAAGGCAAGGTCAGAGGAGTGACTGGCCTAGGTGACGCCGTAGAATCGAAAAGCTTTTTTGAAGGCCTCTATTGGTGATAGGTCGAAGTAAGGATAGCTCGCCTAGACATAATCCTAAATGTCGGTTAGCGTGGGCCTCACCAACTTCAATAAGGAATCCGTCACGGTCCTTTTGTACTCGGCCCCCGACTTACAGTCCTCTATGACCTTTTTCCCCACCTCCTAGGCCAAAACCTCAAAAGAAGCCTTGAGCTTCTCCAGAGTAGCACCGTGAGCATCTCGCTCATCCTCAATAACCTTCTCTGAGGCTACAGTGATTTTGGGGCTTCGGAGCTCCTCCTCGAGGTGAGTTTGAGCCTCCCTCAGATTCTAGTACGCTCTCCTATCCTCGCCAGCTTGCTCCTCAACATCATCCATCTCCTTCTCTAGCTTGGTCTTTTCAGCCTCAACCTCCACAAAGTCCTTTTTGAGCTTTTTTAGCTCCTCCTCAAGATCCTTGGCCTGACCCTGAGACTTTAGCATCTCCTCTTGACATTCCTTGGCCAGGGCATAAGCCTCATCACGATGAGTTTCCATGCTGGATATCTGCTGAAGGGCCAAGTCTAGCCTGGTGTCGAGATCCACCAAAGTAGCTCGAGCCTCAGATCAAGAAGTGACTAGTCTGCAACTAGAAAATGAATCACAACACCGAAAATTGCTAAGGAAAGAAAGCAATAACCAAAATACTACCTCTATATGATGGCATGTTTCACGTTGGAAAGCCTCATTAAGCGATATCCTGTCATAGTTAAGAATATCTACAGGGAGCCTCATAGCACGTATGAGCTCTTCCGTTGCAGCAGGGACCCGGAGGGTCGACTGATGGGTGGAGAGATTGATCTCTGGTATAAAGGGGATAACATCTCTTCTATGCATTCGGGATTATCAAACTCCTCATCTAGACTGCCTTGGTGATCGACACCTAGACAATCAATAGTAAGTCAACTCAGAATTACAGAATTAAAAAGGCACAAAAGAAAGGGAAAGAATCCGATGACATACTTTGGGGCTCCCTCTCGGACCTAGAGGAGGATTTCTTCTTCTTCTTCTTCTTCTTTTTCTTCTTCTTGCTCTCAGACTCATATCTATGGCGGTGCTTCCTCTTTTCAGGAGGGTAAGGCTCCAAACTTGCCTCGCCCTCACCCTTAACCTTGAGAACCTCGACGTCGCTAACTCTCATAGGTTCTCGCTAGTCTGGAGGAAGTAACTCGACCATGGCAGAAGGATCGGCAACCTCGGTGGCCTTGATAGCAACTCCAACCTCGATAAAGTCTTGGAGCCTCACAGATGGTGACACAGATGCTTGGAAATCATAGTCCCCCACCGGTGGTAGACTTTTGACCGTGAGAACTGCATCAAGATCATCCAAGTTAATATCCATTTTAATCAAAGAAGGAAATAAAGGAGTTGGGTCAGTTAGTAAACATAAAAAGAAAAAGTCAATAAAAAAAAAGGGCTCACCCAGCCCAGTATTTTGAAAAAACTTAAGGTTGGATAGCTGCTCTAGAGTTGGGGCAAGGATGGCGCTAATCAGTTCTGCACAGTCACTGAGATCCTGGTCAATCATCGGAACAACATTCACCACTGACATGACAACCTTGGACCAGCAATTACGTGGCCAGGTATCCTTAGGAAGCGTGGACCAAGAGATGAAGAAGAAGTTATACTTCTAGTGGTGATGGGAGGTGATGGTGTCTTTGGCCGAGGTGTAAGAAGAGTCGTTGTGATGCTAGAAATAGTACCAACCATCCCCGCAGTCAATGCTCTGGAGACCAAGTGAATGAATTTCTTGAAAATGGCAAACTAGACAGGGAGCCTACTAAGCCTCAAATGAGCCAAAAAGCTGGTGATTTCATGCCACCCATTGGGGATAATCTGCTAAGGGGCCAGCCCATAGCTATTCAACAACTCGAAATAAAAAGGAGTACAAAAACGGAACCCTAATTGGAACATCTTCTCGTATATGATAATAGCATCATTACGAAGAGTGCACATCCTATCCTCCGACTCAGGAAGCATGAAGGAGAAGTTCTCAGGGACACGGTATAGTTCCCTAATAGCATCTAGTCGAGATTGGATCATTCTACTCCCAAACCTATTCTCGGCATAGTTAGTACAAGGGCTTGTGGATGGTGGGGGTCCGGGGTTCTCCTCCCGAATACAAGTAGCCTGGATAACCCTAGCTCTTCTCACCTCATTTTTCCACCCAATGTGTAAGACCCGTATTGAACTAACTGGTCTTACCACCTTATACCAGCTCTACTGTCACACCCCAATTCCATACTATTCAGAATGGTGTGATGAACCGTTAATAAACCAATGGTTCAACCAGGATCTCTAATAGGCTGTGTCCGTTGAAAATAAAACTATACACATCCATAATCATAATCAGAATAAATACACAATAGCAGAAGTTTTAATAATAAATGAATTGAGGAATCTAATTGTGATAATCATAGATAAAGTATCAATTTATGTTATATCGACTGAGACATAAATAAATAAAATATCAATTACATTTCCTTAATAAATTTAAATGAAAATCTAATCGAAAACGCATGCATTGCACTCGCATGAGGGATCATGCGTTTCCACTAAGTCTTCAGCTTCTATTGCAGTGACATGCCCATACACAGAAGTATTCATATAGTCCTCCACCATAGTACCTGCATCATCAACTAAAATATTCGACGTCGAAAGGGTGAGCACACATCATGGCTAAGTGAGCAAGCAAAACAATGCAACAATCATATGCATGCATTCAATTCATATCTGTGGTCTGGTATATAAGTTTGCAATGCGCTATAGAAAGGTTCGGTGGCCGCCTCGCCTCTATGCACAGGGTGTGAAGGCCCGCCCAAAGGTTAACGTTTATTGTAGTCCCCATCCACCCTACCATGGAATAGAGATAGAGCTAAAGTGCTGAGGCCTGACCTATGACACTTCCCCTGATACTCTACCCATACCAACACGTAAGCCCCTGCTGGCGAGGGCTCGCAAACTAGGCTCGCAACTAACCAATCCTAATGTCAAACAGTATATCCAAGGCCTCACCCCAGCATCCCTCAATACGTCCATAGAGATAGGGCTAAGGCCCCCTGGCAGAGTCAGAGACTACACGGTCCGAGACCACCTCCCCTCATACACTACGACATAATAGTTCTGCTAAGGTAATGGCGATACGACGATGTCAGTGGACAAGACTTGAGTTAGAGATAGAGCTAGAGTGCTGAGGCCCAGCCTATGACATCCCCCCTGATACTCGCTCGCATCAAGTACACTAACCATACACATACATTCACATGCCTATTCCTATCATCATCATCATCATCATCATGTTATAAATAATAAATTTAAATATTTATGAACAATAATAATAGAAATATTGGACGGCATGTTAAATGGACATGACAAGCATACATGCATAGAATCAATCATGGCATTGGACTCAAGAAATAAAAATAGTTTATTATTAACCAATTAGTTTAGGTCTTGTTCCCTCACCTTTGCTTGATTGTAGATCCTCTTTCAAGCTTTAAGAATCAACTTAATATCACTATTATATCATTGGAAGACCTAATTAAGTCGATAGAGTTTAATTAGAATTAATTCTAATTTTTAAAGCTTGCTGTTAACTGGGGGTCGCAGGACGGGTCGCAAGTAGGGTAGCAGTTTCTGCGACCCCCTGTAGTAGGGTCGATGCCAGGGTCGGATGTTCCATCGACCCTGGGTGCGACCACCCCTTTTCTGGACTTCCCGAATACTGGGGGTCGATGCTAGGGTCTGGTAGGGTCGATTCTCCATCGACCCCACGTGCAACCCCCTGTGGGTTTAGTCGAGATTTTCATCCTACAATCCATTCTTTCATGTTTGGGTCCTATGGCTTGCTTCTATAATCCATTCCATACATGTTCTATGGTTTAGAACTATAGTTTATTCTCTTACATGGTTTTAATGATCTCCTCCACGGTTTCCATTGAAACCTAACCATGGATGGATGATTTGGGTTTCTCCTAGATCATACCCTCTTCACTATCTACTCTATGGTCTTAAGAAATTCATGGAGATAGTATCCATACCTGAGAAGTAGACTTGTTTCTCTGAAGCCTTCTCTTTGGTCTTCTTCTCTACTTTCCTTCTCTTCTCCTTCTCTTTTCCTTCTCTTCTCTTTCTCTCAATCCAATTAGGGTTCTAGAAGGAGTGAAAGAGGCTTAGGGACGTCCTATTTATATAGTAGAAACTCCCAAAATAAGTCCCACTGGGATTAGAAAAGAATCCCATTGAAATTTAGAAAGTTTTCAAATCACGATTTCTGTCGGCAGACTGGGGGTCGATGAGGGGGTCGGAGATCCCGTCGACCCCTGGTTCTAAGTTGTCTGACCCCCAGTTAGAAACTCAGGGTCTGACTTTTATATTGGGGGGGGTCCGACCCTGCCTAGCTGGGTGTGCGACCCTCCCCCTATTTTAGTGTTTTTGGGTCAGTTTAATACCTGGGATCGTTATCTCCTTCACGTACTTGGTCCATTTGGCTCGACCATGATGGGTAGACCTGGTTCAAGGTGGTAAGACCGGGTTAGTTCGATACGGGTCTTACAACTCCCCCCTAATTATAAAAATTTCGTCCTCAAAATTGTACATACCTTCTGAGTCAAACAAATGAGGATATTGCTTTCGCATAGCATTCTCTTCTTCCCATGTGATTTCTTCCATATCTCTACTTCTCCAGGTGACCTTAACATAATAGATATCACGGTTGGGTAGTCGTTGAACCTTTCGACTAGTGATTTCAGTTGGTGCTACTTTAAATGTCAAATCTTCAGTCAAATCAGGTAGGTCTATTGTCAAAACGTGCGTCGGATCCTTGACATACTTCTTCAATAAGGAAATATGAAATACGTCATGCACACTTGACATAGATGGTGGTAGTGCTAACTGGTAAGCCACTTTTCCACATTTGGCTAGAATCTCATATGGCCCGACATATCTTGGACTTAGTTTCCCTTTCTATCCGAACCGTTTCAAACCTCGCATAGGCGATACTTTTAAGAATACTTTATCACCCACGACGAATTCAAGGTCTTGGCGTCGAGTATCTGCATATTGCTTCTGACGATTCTGAGCTGTTCTCACTCTTTCCTTGATAATGTCGACCACTCGACAAGTCTCTTCAATAAACCTCTACTTTCTTACGCTCATAATGAGCATACTGAGCTTTGGCCTCGTTGGAGCGAAAACGAACTGGGTCATGAGCCCAAGGGACCTTGGTACGAGCCATATTATCTACCAAAACAAAGAAAAACAAATAATAGATCAGTAATGGTGAAAAACCCAAAAATTTTGGCATTATAACGGCATAAATTGGTCAAAAGCCTCATTTTTCACCCGAACACTTGGGTAGGAGGACTTACATAGGTTCTAAACCATCCTGCAAGGCTCATACAGTGAGAAATTTAATTCAGAAAGATCGAATTTGAAGAAATTTCAATAAATTCAAAAAATCTCAAAAATTAGGTCAAAAATGGAAAATTTCATGTTTCTCAATAATCAACCGATGAAACTCGAATATTTTTTAGAGCTTTCGTCCATTGGGTGACCAATAGCAAAAGCCCCCAATAAAAATTAAATTTTTACGGTTAGAAAAAGTTTAATTTGAAGAAAACGATGTAAATGGATAAAAACCTAGTTTAGAAAGCTTTAAAAATGTGAAACAGTAGAGAGCATACCTGAAGAGAAGGAGCGGAAGTCGCGAACGGAAGAAATGATCACCAAACACTAGGGGTCAATACTGTAGCAACTCAGGGAACCGGGTTGAGTTGGAAGGAAGGAGAAAGAATGGGAAATGAATCCAAAATCAGGTTTAAAAACCTGATTCTGGATCGTAGGGTCGCACAATTCGACCAAAATATGCGACCCTATGTCAGACCCTACCATCGACCCTAGGCTCTTGGTGATCTGACAGAGAACCAGGGGTCGGACCTAGGGTCGGACATATATCGACCCCACGATCGACCCTAGGCTCTCGGTAAGCTGACAGGGTTTCTTAGGGTCGCATACCCTAGGGTCGCATAAGGACCGACCCTACCATCGACCCTACGATGGAAAATACAGTATTTTGTCAGAATGATCTGAAAATTTTGAAATTTATATTGATTAGTTGGATTTTTACTTGAGAACAACTTATGTTGATTGCCTCACATGTTCTATGATTGTTTTCAGACACTACCACCACCAGAACAGGAAATGGCTGGGCAAAGGGTGACCAGACAAGGTCGTAACCCAATTCCACCACCACCACCTGTGGAGGAAGACAGCCATGTAAATCATGAAGCACAGGAGAATCTGAATACGGCACCGCCTGTGGCTAGTGGCCAAGTAAATCCTACAAACTTGTCAGCCCCACCTACAGACCTGGCTACAGTAGTAATGAACTTAGCTTAACAGCTGTAGCAAATACAGTAGGTGCAAGCCAATATGCTGACTGCTATAGGCATGGTTTTTCTAGCTGCACATACAACACCTATGCCAGCAGGACAAGCTAGCACAGTACCATTGAGAAGCAACACGGTACCCCACGCACCTCAAACACCAGTCATGCCAGCTCACATATAGAATCCTAAGGTAGCTCAAGGCAGTTACCAGTATCAACCACCTATGTATGGGGCCTATGCTCCGTATCAGCTGGACCACTCCCAACTGATCGAGCATTTTCTGAAGATGAAGCCCAAAGAATATAATGGTAAGCCAGTAGATCCTTTGTAGCCAGCACACTGGATCGATGAAATGGAAAGAAATTTTATGATGATGACAGTGAATGAAGAGGAAAAAGTGTTGTGTGCAACCTTCACGCTAAAAGGCGATGCACACCACTGGTGGAAGTCCACATGGACTTATCTGTTAACAAAGCACACCCAATTGACCTAGGATATATATAAAGAGGCATTCTTTCAGAAGTATTTCCCTAGAAGTTTTAGATATTCTATGAAAAGAGAGTTCCTGAGTTTATATCAGGGCCAGATGACTGTGGATGCATACCAACAGCGTTATGAAGAGCTGTTCTTCTTTGTACCCGCCAACATGCAAGAAGAAAATACAAAGGCCCGAAGGTTCGTCATGGGACTTAGGGGAAGCATTCGCGAGCATGTTCTGGGATTGGAAAAGAAAGTCTACAATGAAGCAGTACAGATTGCTCGAGTAATAAAGTCTGGCCAGAAAGAGAGCTATTTTGCTCAGAATAGAGGTATCAAGAGGCCAAATGGGAATTCTTATAACAGAGGGAATACAAGGACATTCCAACCCTTCCATACTCAAGGTTTCAATGTTGTAGCCAAGACTACTCCAGCAGCTCAACCGCAACAAAAGCAAAACAATGAAGGAGTAAAATGCTTTAACTGCAACCAAATAGGACATTATTCAAGAGAGTGTCCTAAACCCAGGAAGCAGCTACAGCAAGGAAAGGTTTATGTTGTAACAACTGAGGATGCTGCCGCATTGCCTGAGGTGGTCATAGGGATGACCTGAACCTTTCATTTTGTGTTACATTGTGTGAGCATGTAGACTAAATTAAAACAAATCACAGGTATCGTACCTATTAATGGCATACCCGCTAGAGTACTCTTTGATTCTAGAGCTACTCATTCTTTTATATCTATGTCATTTGGAAAGAAGCTGAATCTACCCCTCAAATCTTTAGACTACAAACTGCTTGTACAATCGCCTATGGGATTAGAAGTGGAATTAAAAAAAGTTTATGGACCATGTCCAGTTCTTATTGACGAGAAGACTTTGGATGCAATCTTGATTCAACTTGAGATGGCAGACTTTGACGTCATCTTGGGAATGGACTGGTTAGCTCGGCATTCTACAAACCTATTATGTGCAGAAAAGAAGCTGACATTTAAAGACAAGGAAGGAGTAGAGTTTAGTTTTGTGGGAACCAAACTTCCCCGTAAACGAAAACTCATCCTCTCTGCATTAAAGGCTAGGAAATACCTTGAGAAATGAGGAGTTGGGTATTTAGTATCAGTGGTCGACCTCACCAGGGAAGCACCACAAATGGAGGATATTGATGTTGTGTGTGACTTTCCAGATGTATTTCCTGAAGAACTACCAAGACTACCACCCGACCGAGCGACAGAGTTCGTTATAGACCTGATACCCGGAGCCGCACCAGTATCTAAAGCACCCTATCGAATGGCTCCTACTGAACTGAAGGAATTGAAGGTACATTTACAGGAATTATTGGACAAAGGTTATATCAGACCTAGCATATCACCATGGGGAGCGCCAGTATTGTTTGTAAAGAAGAAGGACGATAGCGTTCGACTGTGTATAGACTATCAGGAATTGAATAAGCTGACAATCAAGAATCGATACCCGTTGCCTCAAATCGATGACTTATTCGATCAGTTGCAAGGTGCCAAGGTGCTCTCTAAGATCGATCTTCGGTTAGGATACCATTAGTTGAAGATTAAGGACAGTGATATTCCAAAGACAGTATTTAGAACAAGATATGGACATTATGAATTTTTAGTCATGTCTTTTGGATTGACTAACGCACCCGTAACTTTTATGGAACTCATGAATCGGGTATTCCATGATATGTTGGATACGTTGGTCATTGTGTTTATTGATGATATATTGGTCTACTCCAAGGATAAGGAAACTCATGTCATGAATCTAAGAGCCGCTCTGCAACGATTAAGGAAAGAGAAGCTTTACGCCAAATTTACAAAGTGTGACTTTTGGTTGAATGAGGTCACTTTCTTAGGCCATGTAGTATCCGTTGAAGGAATTAAAGTGGATCCTAGCAAGATTGAAGCCATTGTGAAGGGGGAAGCACCGAAGAGCGTTGCAGAAATTAGAAGTTTCCTAGGTCTAGCTGGTTATTATCGACGATTCGTGGAAGACTATTCCAGAATTGCCGTACATCTCACCAGTTTGACTAAGAAAGGAGAAAAGTTTGTTTGGACTGATAAATGTGAGAAAAGTTTCCAAACATTGAAGGCTAGATTGATATCTGCTCCGATCTTGACTATTCCTATTCCAGGACAGCCATTTATCTTGTACACTGATGCGTCGGGATTGGGTTTAGGATGTGTACTTATGCAAGGAAAACAAGTAATTGCGTATGCTTTAAGACAACTGAAGACACATGAGAAGAACTATCCCACTCATGACTTGGAATTAGCGGCAATAGTACATGCTGTCAAGATATGGAGACATTACTTGTACAGAGAGAAATTTCAGATTAAATCGGATCATAAGAGTCTCACTTACCTTTTTAATCAGAAGGAGTTAAACATGCAATAAAGAAGATGGCTGGAATTATTAAAGGATTATGATTGTGATATCCAGTATCATCCAAGAAAGGCTAATGTAGTTGCTGATGCGCTAAGCAGAAAAGCAATGATAAAATCTCAAGGAGAGGTTAACACAACTGCAGCAATGTGTACTACATGAAAAGTGTTCAATCACGGTAATGAGCAGTTCGTGATAGATGCACCGAATGAATCAACCAACCAAGGGTTTATTCATCGGTTTTCAAATATGTTCGCAACGTTGAAGATTGTACCTGATAGAATTGAGGAAGTAAAAGCAGCTATTAGATCAGACCCTTATCTGAGAATGGTACAAGAAGACATCGAAAAAGGTAGGACTATTCCTGAGTTCACCTTAGATGATGAAAAACTACTGAAGTACAAAGGAAGAATATGTGTTCCTGAAACAGAAAATTTGGACATTAGACACCGACTAATGAAGGAAGCTCATACCACCGCTTATTCGGTACATCCTGGAAGTACAAAGATGTATCATGATTTGAAGAAATTATATTGGTAGAGAGGAATGAAAGTAGATGTAGCTAAATTCGTGTCTCAATGCCTAAATTGTCAGAGGGTGAAGGCTGAATGACAAAGACCTGCAGGATTGTTGCAGCCACTGCCAGAACCAGCATGGAAATGGGACTGCATTACTATGGACTTCGTCACCAGGTTACCATTGACTCCTCGAGTAGTTGACACGGTCTGGGTGATTGTACATAGTCTGACTAAGACAGCTCACTTTATAGCTATACGACCACAGTATAACCCGGAGAGGTTAGCCAAGCTATATGTGGATAACAATGTCAGATTACATGGAGTACCTGAAAGCATTGTGTCAGATAGAGACCCACGCTTTACTTCAAAGTTTTGGGAAGGATTACAGAAGGCTATGGGTACAACATTGAAATTCAGTACTGCATTCCATCCTTAGACAGACGGACAGTCGGAGCGTACCATTCAGATTTTAGAAGACATGCTTCGAGCTTGTGTTATTGATTTTAAAGGATCATGGGATGAGAAACTACCATTGATCGAGTTCGCCTATAACAACAGCTATCAAGCTACTATACAGATGTCACCCTATAAAGCACTGTATGGTAGGAAGTGCCGAACACCTTTGTTTTGGAATGAAGTTGGTGAACGTAGCATCGTTGGAAAAAAATTTGTTGAAGAGACTTGTCGAGTAGTCGACATTATCAATGAATGAGTTAGAACAGCTCAGAATCATCAGAAATAGTATGCAGATACTTGATGTAGAGACCTTGAATTTGTCGTAGGTGATAAGGTATTCTTGAAAGTATCACCTATGCGAGGTTTAAAACGATTGGACAGAAAAGAAAACTAAGTCCAAGATATGTTGGACCATATGAGATTTTAGCCAAATGTGGAAAGGTGGCTTATCAGTTAGCACTACCACCATCTATGTCAAGTGTGCATGATGTATTTCATGTCTCATTGCTGAAGAAGTACATCAGAGACCCAATGCATGTTTTGATAGCAGATCCACCAGGTCTAACTGATGATTTGACATTCAAAGTAACACCAACTGAAATCACTAGTCGAAAGGTTCAATGTCTACGCAACCGTGACATATACTATGTTAAAGTCACCTGGAGGAGCCGAGATATAGAAGAGATCACATGGGAAGAAGAGAATGCTATGCGGAAGCAATATCCTCACCTTTTCGACTCGGAAGGTATGTACAAATTTTGAGGACAAAATTTTTAATAAGAAGGGGGGAGTTGTAAGACCCGTATCGAATTAATCGGTCTTACCACCTTGTACCAGGTCTACCTATCATGGTCGAGCCAAGTGGACCAAGTGCATGAAGAAAATCACAAGACCAGGTATGAGTCTAACCCAAAAACAGTAAATGTGAGGGTAGGGTCGCATGCCTAAACAAGTAGGGTCGACCCCACCTCAACAGAAGTCCAACCCATGACTTTTTAGTCGTAGGGTCGCATGACTAAGAAGGTGTAGGGTCGACGGATCCTGCAACCCTACGTCCGACCCTACGATTACAGACAGAAACCGTAAATTAGGAAACTTTCCTAATTCCAAGGGGTTCTTTCCTAAACCCGATGGGACTTATTTTGGAGGGTTTTCCTCTATAAATAGAACATCCCTTAGCCTCTTTCACTCCTTTTAGAACCTTAATTGAAAGTGAGAGAAAGAGAAAGAGAAGGAAAAGAAGAAGAGAAAGAAAATTGAAGAAAAGACTGAGAAAGAGGAGGAAGTTCAGAGAAACCTCTTAATCTCAGCCAACTTCAGGTATGAACCTAATTCCCTTCATAAATTAAGAGCCTAAAATAGATTATGAAGAAGTTATGATTAAGAGAAACCCAAATCATCCATCCATGGACAAGTTCCAAAGGAATCCATGGATGTAATCATCCTAGGCAATGGAAAGTGTGTAAAAATCATAGTTATGAGCCATAGAACAATCTTAGAATGGACCTACAAAACCATAAGATCGATCACATGCCCTCGAGAAGTCCCAGGGAGGGTGTGGTCGCACATAGGGTCAATTAGTATCCGACCCCACGTCCGACCCTACACCATAGGGTCGCAGAAAACTGCTACCCTAGGTACGACCCTACCCTGCGACCCTACAATTTCAGCTAGTTTAAATTTGTTGAAATTAATTTTAATTAAAATCTATCGACTTGTTAGGCCTTTCTACTAATTTAAAGGTGATTCATAAAGCTTGAACGAGGATCTACACTCAATCAAAGGTGAGGGAACAAGACCTAAATTAATTGGCTAATAATAAACTATTTTTGTTTATTGAGTCTAATACCATGAATGATTCTATGTTTGTATGATTGTAATGTGCATATCACATGTCATCCACTATTTCTGTTATTACTGTTCATGCATATTTAATTTCTATTTATTTATAATATGAGGTTGATGATGATGCTAGGAATAGGCATGTGAATGTTTGTGTGTGGTTAGTGTACTTGATGCGAGTGGGGCATCAGGGGGAGGACGTGACACTGTGGTTCAGCCTGGTCACCAGACTCTAGCTTTATCTCTACTCAAGTCTTGTCCACTAACATCATCGTATCGCCATTACTTTAGCAGAACTATTACATCGTAGGGCATCAGGGGAGATGGTCTCGGACCATATAGTCTCTGACTCTGTCGGGGGCCTTAGCTTTATCTCTATGGACGTATTGAGGAATGCTGGATTGAGGCCTTGGATACATTGTTTGATATTAGGATTGGTTAGTTGCGAGCCTAGTTTGCAAGCCCTCACCAACAGGGGCTTACGTGTTGGTATGGGTAGAGCATCAGGGGAAGTGTGATGAGGTGCGGTGCGGTCCTAAGCACTTTAGCTCTATCTCTATTCCATGGTGGGTGCATGTGGGGGTGGCAATGGTGTTTGATCCATTGGGCGGTTCCACACATTCGTCTATAGAGGTGCGGAGGCCACTTATCCTTTCTATAGCACATTGTAAACTTATGAACCAGACCAAAGATATGAATTGAATGCATGCATATGTTTGTTGCATTGTTTTGTTTGCTCACTGAGCCATGATGTGTGCTCACCCTTTCAACGTCGAATACTTTTAGTTGATGATGCGGGTACCACGGTTGAAGACTATATGAATGCTCCTATGTATGGACATGCGGCGGCGATGGACGCTGAAGTTATGATGGAGTCGCATGATTCATCATGCGAGTGCAACTCATGCGTCTTCGATTAGATTCATTCATTTTATTTTGAAATGTAATTGAATATTTTAAATTATTTTATGTCTTAGTCAATGGAGAATAATTGGATAATTTATTATTTTATAATTGTTAGACTCTCAGTTCATTAGTATAAAGACTTCCGCTATTGTATATTTACTCTGATTATTGTTGTGGATGTGTATGGTTTAAGCAAACGGACACAGCCTATTCGAGATCCTGGTTGAACCGTTGGTTAATTAGCGGTTCATCACACCATTCTGAATAGTGCAAAATTAGGGTGTGACACAATGCCAGTCTCGTGGATGACCAGAGGAATGGAAGCGAAAGTTGAGACTTGGTCGTGTTACCTAGCGGTGCTCGAACCAAAGGCCTCATCCTCGGGGTTGGTCTCTACCCTATTACTAGGTTTTTTAGACCTAGCCATTACTTACTTGGAATTCGGTGAAACTCTAGCAGCAAACGATGTCAAAGGAAGGAGAATGAAAGGTAGCGGAGGATTCAATCCAGAAGGAAAAGAAAAATTATAAAGAAACGAGAGATTTATAAATATCTGAATATAGGCCATGATGGCCTACAAATCCAAAAAAATGGTTGAAACCACCGCATTGAGTAGGTAGGGACACATGTGGCAGCCCCCCCGATTCACTCTGGTCCTAGTGCAATAATAGCATAAATGATACGCTAAGCGTTTATTTTGAGAAAGTGGTCATTGGCAAGACCCACTGAATATGCAGGAAAAATTGAAAAATCTCGCTCTAAAGACAACCATTACAACTCCTTAAGAGACAACCACATAGGCCTCGACCAAAGAATGGAGACCACTATTTCTCTCACCATCTTTAAAGAAGTTGGCAAGAGCAAGGGGCATCTGATATGGAAGAATGCATCTCCCCCAATCAAGTTTCGACACATGCACACTAAGGCCCAAGCCCTCATGGGAAAACCCTCATAGTCATGACCAACAGTTGGAAGAAGAGTCTCGACGTCTCGCTATGGTGAGTGCCCCGAAGCATCACCATCATGAGAACCTCGATGCCTCATTAGCATAAGGGCATCGATGCCTCATTAGCTTAAAGGCCTCGATGCCTCGCCAGCATGAGGGTCTCCACACCTTGCCATTGTGAGGGCCTCGGCATCTTGCCCAAGACAAGTTTTGTAATAAATTTTCAGGCTTTGTGACAGTTGGATGCCGATATTTGGCAAAGGGCCTACCACCCTAAGAATCAACAGTACAAACAATGAGATCCCCTACACATTAACCATGGAGCAGTCAATGAAATCTTGAAGTGGAGATCCCACTGTCCAATAACCCAGCATAGGATCAACTGATCCCAAATCAGATGGGCATAAGTCACGCTCCAGGGGAGGACATTCTGCTACAACAAAAGGCATGTCAAGCTTCCATATCTAGGTCATTCCCAGCCTATAAATGGACAAAGCATACACAAGTAAAGGGAGGGAAAAAAAGCTTTTGAACTCAAGAAAGTGAGCTACTCGAATCCCCTTAAAAACAAAAGGGACATTCTTCTTATCTGTCACATACTGCTTGTCCATTGAACTAACTTGGGCACCAGAGTGGCCATAGGGTGGTTACCTAACCATCACCACAGTGTCTTCTTCTTCCTTGTGTAGGATTTTAGATCGAGCTAAAGACCAAACCAGTTCAGGGTAACAATAGATACTATGAGGTCAAGTGTGATGATGATGTATTGGAAATCCTAACAATTTTTAAAGTAGAGGGTAAAGCTATCCTATTGAAAATCTATGGAGTAAATGTGATTGAGGCCACATTAGAGAGTTACAAAATTAATGGATATGATTCAGCAATGATAGGTAGACCACCACACTGAAGGAAAATAGTTGTAAGTAGGCTTGTAAAGGAAAGAATGTCCATAACCACAAGTGTACCTGCCACTACTGAAACTGTTGGTAGTGGTGGTGGTAATAGGAAGGGCAAAGAACCAGCAATTGATCTTGAAAGTGAGGATGACCCACTAAATGAGAATTGGGATATCCATGTTGAGGACAGTAGTAAGATAGTATTCAATCTGAAGGAGATAAAGATGAGGATTATGAGAAAGAGGATGATGAGAATTTAAATTTTTATGAAATTGAAGAAGAAGAATTTCAGGAAGAGACCACTACCAGGGACAATGAGGTAGATATAGATGAAGTGGGAAGGATAGACATTAGAGAAGGGTCTATCTATGAAAATGTCTATTCTTATAGGAAAGTCTAGAATGATTTTTTCATTCAAGAGGGGATAGAAATCATTAGACTAAAAAATGAGAAGAAGAGGGTTACAGTCATTTGTGCCCAAGATGGTCCATGGACAATCCATGCTATTGTGGTGCCAGATGGTCACACATTTGTAGTGAGAAAATGTCATACTTACCATACTTGTGTAAGGGAGCCTACAAACAAAAAATGCCACTTCAATCTGGATAGCAAAGAAGCTTGCTAATAGGTTGAGGGCAGATCCTGATATGACGAAAGATAGCATGAAGGCTGCTATTATGGCGAAGTATGGTATCAAACCTTCAGATCAGCAACTATATAGGGCAAGGTAGGTTACAA